>JAPMOB010214504.1:6254-32966 GCA_029875015.1 Lepomis gibbosus
GCTGCATATTTACAGGCACTCAAACAGATTAAATCAAACGGCAACCTGCTCAGTCTACATACTGGACCAAAAGGTTTTTTATGATTTGCTGAAGTTGAAAAGTTTGTTAATCACAATGTAGCCTATGAAGCACGTGACTTAACGTGCACTGAAGAGACTGAAAATGGGACATGACTGAGCTACTGAAGCTACTGAGCTGAATAGGGTAGGCCACATGAAACAAACATAAATAACGCATTTACGTTATGTTTTCTAAATTGTTCCTACCATTTAAGGTTTAATTGGCGCTCTTTTAATTAAGTCTTTCGGTTTCGTGTCACCTGACTGGATAATGAGCGCCACCCACTGCTTATCCCGATGAACCAACTGGTAAAACAGTAGTGCATGGAAAAACGCGTAAATTCGCCTTTTCTTATGCCGATTTTTTTTTCGTTCAAAATTTACCCAAGATTTGGATGTAAACCTGGTATTCATTCTATCAGTCAAAGGAAACATAAAATAATTAAGCACTGAAGAGGGAAAAGTTTCAGTGCGGTTAACATCTAGTCTTGCTTTAGCAAAACACTATTTAAGGTAAAAGTGAATTACTGTACTTACTTATCAAAATGATGATGGAGAGAAAAGTGTTGTGATTTTTTGTATAATCCATGGCTCCCTTTTCCGGCAGATCCACAGAGAGTTGGTGTAGTCTTTTGGCACCTTTACGTCCTCATGAATATAGACCGTCACAAACAGACTCGTGAAGAACACAGCTATACGGACACACGCGCGCTCCTCCGGACAGTTGTTTCTCCAAGTTGCGCACTGTTACTCATTCCGGTGATGCTGATGCTGCTGCAGCTCCCTGTGACGACAACTCTCTCTCTCTCTCTCTCTCTCTCTCTCTCTCTCTCTCTCTCTCTCTCTTTCTCTCTCTCTCGCTTCTGCTTCTCTCCCTCTGCTCGCTCTCTCTTTCTCTCACTCTGTGTGTTAGACACCAGTCATAAAGGCTCCTGGTCCTAGAGACATTCATTTTCTCAGTTCCCATCAGCCTGTCGTCGGGATGTGTTTTCATCTTCAGTTATTTGGTCTCAAAAGAGGATTATTTCTGCCACCAACTGCAGGTGGTGACACCAGCTTGCGGATAAAAAATAAAGCGAGCAGAGCAGAGGATATGAGCAACAATGAGCAGAGACCACCTATATAGAGGGGCCCTTTTAGACTGTTATATATGCACTCATTTGCTGTTTTAGAGAGTTGTTGATTCAACTATGATCATTCTGAAGAACATAGTTTGTGGTGCTGTTGAATTGTATTGTGTTATGCAGAGAGGTGTTTCTGTTATTTTGTCCCCCCCATTTATGTCAGTGAGGGTTGGCTGAATAACAGATTCTCAATACTCCAAACTCAAAAGAAAACCTCATCCGTGTTTCTTTCCATTTACTACGGCATGTGCTACCATGTGTTTCTAATTACCTGCTGAGATGCACATAAACACACATCGCCTCTGTGTTGAAGAGGTTTTTCAAAGTAGACAATTGCAGTCCTTCACTCATGACAACTGGTGTTTTGAACAAAAGCTGAAGTAAAGATGATGCACTCATTATCATGAACAGTTGGTGAATGTGCAAAACTGTGTGGATTTGTATTTTTTTAATATTTACTCTCAGTTTGCACAATGCAGATGTTTGTAGATGTGTGTTTTAGAGCCTGACAACAGCATGTGTTTTACTAAACTGTATCATACCATCTTCATTATTTTTCAGCCAAAGTTGTCTTACAAAAAAAATAATTTTGCCTCTTTGTTTCATACTGTGCTAAACTACAAAGGTGAAGCAACAAAAGCCTCACAAATGCAAAATTGGAAAAAGCGTTTGTTTTCTTCTCCTCTAAGCTAGAAAGAGAACAATGTTTGGCTCGACCCCTGCAGCTGTCCGAGAAAGAAGACTGACCCAGATCAAGTTGACAAGTGTGCAAAAACCAAGTGATAATTGTTCCATAGCTCTCTAAACATTATACTTGAATACATTGTCTTTATTTCTGTTTTACAATTCATGCCAATGAACAGACCAACAAGACAATCCAATGCTTGTTTTACATGGACAAACTATTGTGTTCTTTAGATACTAGTACTTCAATCTAGTAAGCTTTGATTGTACTTCAGTACATCAGCCCACTGCAGAGCACCTTCAAGTTCATTGGTGAACTTGTCAATCAACGGCAGTTTAAGGTTTTACTCTTCACACTGCAGATTTGCACAGTGACAGCCAACGTGAGGTTGGCTGTGGAGTGGGAGGAAAATAGCTTCAGGATAGGGGCCGACGAATTAGAGGAGACTAATAACTTCTTCTTTCGAGGGCGTAAAATGCAGCTGTTGTCACTGCAGTTAGAACAGCAGCTGGAGATGTTCCTGATTTTGAAGGGTCATTCTCTCAAAGACTTCAGGGGAAATTTAACATGGACACCCATGTTAGAAACCACAGGTGCTACAGACTCACTCAAATACACCTCCTTGTTCATTTAATCAGAAACTGGCTGCAACATTATTATGAGAATTTGTCACAGATGCAGCATCCAGGTGGAATGATAAGTACAGCAAATGCACAGACAATAAAGCAGCTAAAATGACACGATGTTCACATTAAAAGGCTTTTAGGACTTTTTATGTAAAGCTAGAATGGATTGCCTGCAGTCCAAGTGGAAGTCAGATGGCTTCCTGGTGACTCAGTCGACTAATGTTTATACCAGGAACCACAGAGTTTCAAACAGACCTTTGTTGTATGTTGTTCACACTCCCACCTGGTCTGTCTTTTAGTCTCTGTAAACTGGCAGCAAAAATGATTAAAACCATCTTTTAATAATTCAGTATTCTCCCCAGAATCAGGGCACCAGACTTGATGAGCAGCATCCACCCCACTGTTCATGTACCTCTCTACAGGATAATGTGGCCAGGGCTCTAATTTGAAGAGCTCATTTAAATTTGAGAATAGTAATTTTTCTTTTTTTTTTACATTACCACATTTTACTATACATTTTGTTATCTGTGTGTGCATCAAGAAAGGACACCACTCTCTTGTTGTTATACAACCTGGTGTGGTATAATGATGAACCATGATCCTCGATGATAATGAACACTACATTTTAGCATCATTTTACCTTTTAGAGACACTTACCCCAGTTAATTAAACCTTTCAACAATTAATTACACTGTAAACCTATTCTAACGCCTCTTAATAAACACACAGAGGAACATTAAATCTGATTTGAATCAATGGCATGAGTATGTCAGTACAATAATACTGAGATTATACATTACTAGTCAGTAATGAATGAGCCAATGATGTGCAACTCAGCTGCTGCTATGCTTCATTTAACATGCAAAAAATAAATGAAACTATAAAGTTAGCCAGAACAAATGTCTGAAGAAATAGGCCACTTTCTAGTTATTAAAGGCGGGCTGGCAGGTTCAGGTTATATAAGGTCGGTGGGGGGAAAATGAATTGAAGGGGCCTGGGGAAACAGAAATGTGTCTGGAGAGGAGGGACAGGCAGATCTAGATGGCAAGCTGCTGGATTCAGATTGCCACCCTTACATGGTTAAATAAAGTTGATTTAAATTAAAATACACTGATTATTCAAATAATATTAAAACACACTTTCATGACTTAAAGCATTTGTTTTTGTTATGCTGCCACTGTGTGCAATCAGCTTGACAGGTCTACAGGGGAGCCTATTTAAACACTAACTGACGTCACAAAATAAAATATCCACCATCCAAAGTGTATTTAGCCACATGGGGAATGAAGCAAACTGCTACAGGCTGTGATAGAGGACATCCCCTGGGAACAAAACAGAAGAAGATGTGAACAATACAAGTGGACAGCTTCTTTCCTATCTCTGACCTTGTTGTCGCCACAGTTTAAGTTCAATTTCCGGTCTTCTGATGTTGGTAGCAGGTTTGCCTAGACAGTTCAGGAATCGTCGCTCAGGCTCTTAGCTCAATTTCTGGGAGTCCACTTTCAGTTTTCAGTTAACACACTCCCAGATGCAAAATTTCCTTCATATGCTCTGTGGGATCCATCATTATTCTGTCTGGGGGGGAAAGCATAAAGTAAAAAGGATTTCCACAGGCTGATTTGGACACGCTGATTGTGATTGTCTGTCTTGTATTTCCAAGAGAGGTCTTTACCAAACTGGCTGTCAAAGCCTCAGCCAACTCTGACCAATGAATAACCTCAAATTGTACCTCTGTTTTACAGAAGATTTCCTCATGTTCGAATTATAACACAGTCGTGGTTGCCTTTCAGCATCTAGTGTCTCCACATCCTTTTGCCTTTATATTTCAATCCAAAATAAACACCACTGGACATGTTCTCATGCTGCTACAGCCACACAGAATTGTTTTCTCACACGAGGGTATTCTAACAAGGGTGTGAAAGCTGTCCAAAGCTAATACACAGTCTCCCACCTCTGCTCATCAGCGTGCTATTGTCGTCACATCTGCAGAATCACATACAGATTCTAAATCGAATACAAGACAGTGGCAATAAGTCACGCATAACACACTCGGCTGCATCCCAAAAAGAAGACACTAGAGACTTAACACATGTAGCAAGTCAATTGAGATCAAAATTATTTTTGTACATGCAAATTTTCTCCACTTATGCCAATAAAATTAATTTCACAGCTACTTTTGGTAAGGGCAAAGGGATATTGTCAGTGAAGCTGCAACCCTGCTGCTTGAACAAGTTGAATTTATGAGGATGACAGCGATAAAGATGTCGATAAAAACAAAAGTCAAGATTTTCAAGGAGAGAAAAAAGAGCTGGGATGGATTTAAAATGTCATCCTGTTGTTTTGTTTTTGAACCAAAAACAGGTTAATAGAAGGACCTGCAGGAACTTTACTTAATTTGATGTATTTTCACAATCACAATGGAGAAATAAAGTAATGATCAGCACATTACATCAACGGCAGAGAGGTCAGGACAGTACCGTAGAGGTCCTGTTTCCTGGACTACATCATTATAGCATCTGAAGATTACAGAGTCACGATACTACACTTTGTTTAAAATGTACCACCCAGGGTCAAGGTTAGGGTTAAGGTTTATTTTGTTTCTGTGGTAACCTGGAAAACAGAGGAAACAGATCATTATACTTCAGCATAGCTTCAGTAGTGTATCACTTGTTTCCACTGTCTAAAATATTAACTGTAGCCTGAATCTGAGGTTTTAGTTTCAGCATCGTAAAACCAAAGAGCAGGAATTCTCCCACTTCAGTAGACCAGAAGATTGCAGCTACAACTTACAGGTTAGTGCCGGTGATGTTCATTTCTTTATGCTCTTGGGAAACAGGTCAGAAGTAAAGCAGAGAGGCCAGGAGGAGGTGATGCAGATTACAATACAAAATCATAAATAACAACTGGATTGCTGGGAACAACACAGGCAGGTATCTACACTAAGTGTGTGAGATTATACAGGGGTGAAAACCAAATGACCTCAGGTAAAAAACAGCACAGCCTCTACATTCATTTGGGCAACTTATAAGCCACAAAGTGTCAGTCAGCGGCAGCTCACTATTTTCAGCCTGGCCATAAATAAATTAACAATAATTTGTTAGCATCTTTCAGCTCATTGTTTTGGTTTTTCAACATGCAACTTTACTGTTTTGGTTCAGTCTCATCAGCGCCGTTTCTCGTTCAGCCAACAACAACAACAACAATTAATTGAAAAACTAACTGTACACTTCCTGTCTAGCACAAAATAAAAAAGGTAGCAACAGGCAAATAGAAAATAGAAAAAAAAATGAACAACAACAAAAATAAAAACACAAATATCTCCCTCATGAGCTGGTGGAGACCAGAAAGGAGCTAAAAGGAGAGACAATATTGGAATTATAATCATCATGTGACCAAAAACAGAACTAATGAATGCTAATGTTTGTGTAAAGAAGCAGCTGTTTGGCAACAAGTTGGCCATATCAACATAAAGTGTGACAATATGTCAGTCACTGTTTTATTTGGATTCTCCTTCACTACAGTCTTGTGGAGTTTCTTGAACTTTTTATTTATGACATTATGTATGAGTGTTTTGTAGTTTTTTTTGTACACTGTGAGGCCCATCTAGGGTGTTCTGCTCAGGTCACACATCATTCCTCCATTGAGGAGATTTCATGGTATTCCTCAAACATCTTGCAGGTCGTCCACGTATTGACTATGCACAGCGGCTGAGCTGGCGTCGTCCAGTATTAAGGCATCCAGCTGTCGTCTCCCTCTCACCACGTTCTCCTGACCTTTGTCTGACTATGTATACCATTTCTCAGGATGATCTCAAATCTAATCATGTAATTAAATTAGAAGAGCCTCATTACTTTGAATCGCCTGCAGAAGTAAGGCTTTGTCTCAGGTCTCATTACGTGACATTTCTTTTCCGTGAACGGAGGCTGGTTTGTTGGCAGCGGGATGGTTGATGGAGGCTAAGATGGTGAGAGAAGCACAAGAGCATTTTGAAAAACAAGCCCATCAATATTTTTCATTAAAGAAGTATGATCCATCTTACAGCTGCCAGGAATTTCATGACTTAAAATACAGAATTTCTAAATAATGTCTATGAACTGTCTTTCTGAGACAGCGTCTGAGGGGTTCATTCAATATTTCTGGCACTGCATTATAATAGAAAGTGTTGATGTTACTTTGTGTGCGTTTGTTTTGAGACAAAAGTTGTATTACACCGGCTGTGCATGTGGTTTCAAACGTTTCACGAGTCACATCTGATTAGCCCGAAGAACAGTGATGTGACATGTTTTTCTTGTTATCCCACTTAGCATTGTTTGGACAAAAATTCTGGAAACACAGCGAGAGAGATCATTTGTGCATTTAAAAAAGATTATCACTTGCCAAGAAAGAAACACACTGATTGAAACAGGCTTTTCTTTTTGGTTGACATCCCATTGTCCAGCTTTTGTTTTGGCGCTGTTACATGTTTAATGGGCATAATATAAAACTTACTATGAATATCCATCTTGACAGTTAATCGTTGGGCATATGTAAGTTAAGTTTTTATGTTCACTAGAGGGAGATCAGAGTTCTGGGTCAATTGCACCATTTGTGGAGCTGCTGAGGGTTTAATGTCAACCTCAAAGACACTCCAGACATTGGTGGTGCTGTGGAGATGCAACTACTTGAAGCCCTTGAGCCTTTAATTGCAGTGCAGCAGCCAAATAAATTGTGTCAATTTTATGTGGCGTGAAGTGAGTTTGTTGGGCCAGACTTTTTAAATCTAACTCAAGCTGTACAGAAATATTTTCTTCACGCAGTGCTGATTTAACTAACATCAAATATTTATGAAGTTATTTACATGCTCAACATCATTTATACAGTTAACACAGTTGCTCTAGATCTGCTATGAACACAGGGAGTGGCCTAAATGGTCAAAATGTCACTAACGATGGTAAATGTAATCCCTGTGTGAATATTTGAATTTCCCCATGGTGGGTCTATGTTATCTTATGTTATTTACAAAACTTGCTGTGTAGCTGTACATTCAAAAACGTACTAAAAAGTAATGGAAGGCAAAATACAGTATGGCTGTTTCCTTTTAACTTACATTTAATCTCTTTACCCATTTACAATATGCTACACCTCTCTGAATCCATCACTTTTTAACTGTATTAGCTAACAGACTGATGTACTGACAGATGTTGTCGTGCAGCAGTGAGCATGTTGTTTACCCCCACAGTTGGCAGGAAACTACTTGCGCTTGATGTCTAATCTAATAAAAGTGAAATACGAATCTGTCTGGGTCTGTCAGGACGTGTTTCCTCCGTCTTTGGTGTATTTGTCTGTGTGTAGAAGTCTTATCAGGTCCCATCAGAAAGTGTCTCCCCATTTATTATGGCCCAGTTACTGTAAACAAGTCTCCCCATGCTTCAAAGAGTTGTGCAAACAATTCCTCTGCTGTAGTTTGACACATTAAATATCATCCAGTAACTCTCCAAGAAGTGGACAAATGAGATCTTTCTTCCTCTCTCATCCTCTTGTTCTGTCTTGCTTGCTGTCTCATTGGAGGAAACTCGTGGATGTGATGATGGAACAGTTAATAGCAAGCGGCTCAGGTTCCTTGTCTGTAAAGGTTTGCAAAGGAACCACATCTAAGGCAATAAATATCACATTTCCCTGTTTGATTTTGTGCACTTTAGCCCAAGGCAAGTTCATTTAAACTCTTATGGCGACATAAAAGCAGGTTTTCAGCAATTTTCAGTAGAAATTAGACATATGGTATTCCAAGATCGCGGTTTGTTTTGCTGCTCTTGGCATGAGAGTAAAATCTCCAACTCCATTTCATTTCCTTCTTTCTGGCAAAAAAATCAAAGCCAGAGGCAATTTTCTAAACTGCTGGACGCACTGCTGAGGACCTTGAATGCAAAGCAAACAAAGAGGTGATGCTCTCACAAACAGAAAATTCCTGAACAGGGTAGGAGTGCAATAAAAACTGGGGAAGAGCAGAGGATCGAAGATTAGAGAAAATTATGAAGACCTAAATGAGACAGATGAATATTTTTTTTAAAACAAAAAATATATACACACCTGAACTTTTTTAAATTATAAATTGAAACTTACAGGAGTATTATACTGTAATAAAATTTTTAGGGGAAGGGTGAACCAGACAGGTTTAAGGGTGCATTTCAGTGTTTATTCATCATCAAAACCAGGATCGCAATCAAGTCTCTGTTAATGTTACTTCTGGCTGCTAGCTCTGCCACGCTGCTAATCAGACAAACCACAACCTTCTGAGAAATGAGAACGAGCTCGGCAGGGAATATTTTTTCTAGTCCTTCCAAAGGTTTAAATGTCAGAAAGACAAAACTGAGAAAAATACAATTTCCATAGAAGGAAGCCACATGTGCACACGCTGAGAGGCTTCTTTTATTTGGATCAGATAACAGATATAACTCCACTGTCTGTGTATTTGCAGAGACAAATGCAGTCCTAGAGTTTGAAGACATATTTCTGGCTGCCAGGCTGCCAAACGTTAACCTCAGCTCACATCTCCATTATTATTAGAAGTTCTTGGCACTGATGTAAGCTGCGTAAAGTAATCCATCAGTAAGCATGAAGGAGTGCATTACACAGCATTAGAGAGTGTGTGTGTGTTTATACCTGTACTTAGACCACAGCTTGCAGAATTGTTCCACTAAAGAAATTCACATAACAGACATATATGTAGGTGCTGACTTCTCTTTCAATCATATATTTTATGTCCACATACCATTTTAAATATTTAACATATTGGGCTGGCTGTTGTGTCTTATAATTTTTCGAACAGCATGCCAGATGGAGCAGTGCTGCCTCTGTAGAGAAAAGAAACTTTCTCTAATAAAATGAAACATTTTCATCAGTTATTGTCTCAGCAGGGGATGTCGTTGTGCTGTCAGACTAACAAAAGATTAGTTACAACAGAAACATTATATCAATTTTTCACAAAATATGTATCATACAGTAACACGTGCAAAACATCATCTGTGCAAGATTTGTTTGTCACTAATAGTTTAGGACCAGATGTATCTGTTCATTTTGAAAGCAATACATTGACAATTCCAACTTATAAGAACATTTGCACATTTGTCGTAATAATTAACAAACACCAGTTTTGTTGCTCTCAGATTGTAAAATGTATTATTAAGCCTTAAAGTATTAGTTTAACATTTTGGGAAACACACTGATTCTCTTTCAGCGTCTTTCAGAGAGCTCTGAAGATTGAGACTACTCTCGTATCATTAATTAAGCTAGAGCCATGAGGCCACTGGCTTAGTTTAGCATGAAGATCAGAAGCAGGGATAAGTATTTGATCTTTAATATCTCAGAAACAGAAATGATGTGTGGTATTATGGAAAGTTACAAACGATTACTATTACTATTACTTGGCAAACAGCAGCTGGCCACAATAGCTTCTGGGTGAAGGGTGTCACTTGTGGAAAGACTGGATTATCAAAATAACAATATACAATCAATACAAATGCCTGTACAATGGTGCAATAAGTGCAGTTTGCCTCCTACATATCCCCAGTCATGAAATATAACTTCACTCTAACATGACCTTTGCTAAAACATGCTGGGAAATCATCAGCCTCCTCTACTGAGACTGGAAGGACGAAATTGATATCATGGTCACCTTCCTTGATGGAAATATATATCAAGACTTATCACACTCCACACTCTTGATCCTGTATCTGTTGATTGTTACCATCCTGCCCCTGTGGAGCAACTGCCCCGCTGCCTGTCACCGGTCAGCATCTTGCTGAGATGCTCCTCGACTCGTGCAGCCAGAACACCTTGTATTCCACAACGTACGATTTGCTACAACAACAGGAAGGGAGCTTCTATCTCTGGAAGATGGAGGTTTACCAACTCTCTCTGTGCTATTCTTTTAATGTGCATTCATCTTAATCCTGGGCATGGAGGTTGCCAGAAGTGTCCAAAGTAAACATGTTGCACATGAATCCACCTTTCCTTTATTCATAGAAATATTTATGGATATTGCTACAGCATAAGGTAATTACGTCATAAATTCTACAAATAATTTGGACGGCGTTACACGTAGACTATTAACAGCTGACTCTTCAACGTATAACAACAAATAACAATAAAACAGCAGAGAGCTTAAATTTTACAGACTGTCAGTCAAGCCAAAGTAAACTGGGACTCGTAAGTAAAACCCAAGGGAATCTTTGGTAAACACTTAAATGTAAATAGCAGTGCGCCAAAGACTTCACAACTTGAGCACATGTTAACTAAATGTTAACTCTAGTCTTAGCACAATAGGAAACATAAATTCAGGTTGGCCAAAGAAAGACAAGACATGCAGACTTGAAAAGACCTGTGAAATCAGAAGACACTGGACATTGAGGGTGCTTTTACACCTGTATTTCGGTTCATTTGGTCCGGACCAAGTGGAAAAAATTATACACTGTTGCATTTTATTTCTGGTCCGCTTCATGTTCACACTGCTGTTTTACCAACCAGAGAAGTAACCATTACGTTACACAGACGTACACACAACTTGTTGATTGGATAGCTTTGGCGATTGTCATCCTGCATCATCAGGACCCACGTGGGGAAATCAAACTCTGGTGACTGACAGAAGGTTATGTACCACTTTAATGTTTCTGATGTGTATCGCAAAGAGCTTTAGCCTACTGTGGTATCAGTCACAAATGTTTTATGGACTTAATTAACTGACAGGGTAAACGGAGTTGGCTACTATTTGCTCTCCTTTTTTAACAGATTTTAACCTATTAATCAGCGAAAATACCCACGCTGACAAGTAGCCTATATGTTACCAAATGATTTTCATAAACATAGCATATACAGGGCTTATACAGATCACTTATAAGGTCGCTGAACACATCACATCAACAGATGGTTTTATTATAGAGGTTCAGCTTTGGAAATAATGCTCAGATCACATTTCTGATATCATAAAATCCTGAGGTTGGTTCGTTTGCTTTCACACCACAAGCAAACCGCAACAGAGTTTGTTTGAAAGCATGCCGAGACCACCTATTCAAGCAAGTCTCAGACTGTGTCCGAAATCACCCACTACTCACTATATAGTGGACTATATAGTGAGCTCGCCATTTTGTAGTGCTGTCCGAATGTATAGTGATGATTATTATACCCTATATAGTCCACTCAATGTATTCCAGAATGCATTTTGTAAAGTAGTGTACAACAGATGGTCACTAACCAAGCCGTATATCATGCATCGTGCTGATAGAAAAAAATGACAATCCGACGGCAATGACGTAATTAACGGTGCCGAAAAAATGATTGGGGTAGTGTAATGTGTATAATGTGGCTAGCTTAATCACTGCCATGTAATCAACTTCATTACTTCACAATACACAAATATAGCAAATGGGTAAATAGTTTCCCGAGTACATATACACATTTTCCCAACAAACATGTAAACATCAACTACTTCTCATTTCTGAAAAGGGGAGTATTTGCTTGAAAGATGCACGGTTACTTTCCATAGATCATGTGTGATTACTGGAGGGAGAAAGCGAGACTAAAAGACTAAAAACACTTGATACCTGCCAGTGCAAGGTGTAAAATTCTGTCCTCACATGCTTCAGATTCAAGTGTCATAAGACAGACACTGACCCTCGGCATGGGAGAAAAACAAAGCTCCGAGTCATGATGTAATTGCTCAAGCAGAAAGCCTGTGTCTAACTGATGTGAAAGGCCAAAGCAGGAGCACGTATAAGCTGCAGCCACAGTCCAAACCAGCAGCTTTACTGATCTCAGACCAGACTTCACTTCAAGCCCCAAGCGGCCCACTTAAATACAGATCCCTGCCTCAGATGAAGTAGACTGCACGCAGACAGACAACAACATCAAACGACATAATGAAGGATATTAAGAATAATGAGCGAGAGAAACTGAAGTGACATAGACTCACAGGTAAGTGATGTGTAATTTAAGTGTTTGGTTGACTCACCAAAATGAAAAACCACACGGCCATTTCCAGTATAATGATTCAGCCGCAGGTGTATTGACAATTATGTCCAAAGTGTTAATAAAATATTAGTGATTGTTTTAGCAATAGCAATAAACAATAAAAGAGATGTTTTTTGCTTTAAAATGTAATCAGTTAAAGGTGGCATTATGAAGCACAACTAGGGTTGCTCCCTAACAGTCCACTCAAGTGTGAGTTGATGAGAAGAGTCTTAGTCGACAAACTAAGCATAACTCTGTGAATAAATACAAACAAGGTGAGTTTACACATTTCACTCTGTTTTGTCAGATTTTCATGATCTGAAAAACAAAGGCTATTTTGGCCTGTATTATCTTTATCTGAGGTGATATTTTCATGTCCTCTGATTTTTTTTATCATGACCTAAAAAATACATCACAATAGGAAAAAATAGAGGGGTGAGGTGTGGTTATTTACCGCTGTGTAAAACTGATCTGCTTATAGCCTAATAGTCACCTGGTCAATAGAAAACATTTAACAACCACTAAGCATTGGATTTTTATGACAAAACATGTACACAGGCTAAATTTAGCTAAAAACTGTTGTATTGTAAAAAAGCGTTTTATACATGTATAGGTTTTTATGTTATATTTCAACCTGATTCATTAGAAAACATAATTGATTTAATTGCTTGGACTTAACCTGATGGTATACAGCTTCTGCACAATTATACAAAAGCTTTTCATGGCAGGTTTAGTTTAGGAATTCCTCTTAAGAATAAACTTCAATGGAGGGGGGATTCTCTTTTGTTAAACTTTAAGACAACAAGAGGGTTGTTTTGAATTGTTAAAGTGAAGTAGATGTTTTGAACAATTTTCAAACGACTTTAGCCCAGTTTTAACCTTGACAAATGCATATCTTCTGACCCCTAACACTGAAAAATTGTGTTTACTGCAGTTTGTGTCAGTACCTTGAAGGTTTTATCTCTGGACACACTGCACAATATATAAACAGTAGAATATGTTATGATATTTCTTTTTATATTTTTACCTTGAAAACAACAGGAAGACTGGATGCAGTGACATCATGATATCTATTGTGTTATTAATTATAGGGTTCAATGGCATTTTAATACAACAATTAACGCATGACAAGATAAATAAACACTTCTTTAGCTCCAGCCTGAAATCAGTATCTGTTTGCCAGACTCACAAACTGACAACGTGCTTCACAGTCAATAGGAAACCCACTGCTGTTCACAGCCAGCCTTTGACATAATTGCCATAATTAAGAACAGGTCAAATAAGATCACTGACCTGTTAGAGCCTCTGCAATTTGCAACAAACAGCTCCATTAAAACATCAATTGGAAGCCATGCAGGCGCTTCACTTTTTCATTAAGGTTTTTCTTACCACTAGTGTGGCTCTGGCTGTGCAATACAAGCCACATAGAAAAGAAATATAATGCATGAAAAGCCCATTAAATAATAATCCCATAATACTAAATAATAAAAGATATGTGTTGTAAAGCCACGATTTGAGGTATGTGAACATTTTAAATGAGCAAAATCTCTCGGTACATATTTAATGCTCTGATGAATATTTTTAACCATGCTATGGTCATGCCATGAAAACTTTATGGACAAATTCATGTTGTTCCTCAGGATGAACTATAGTAACTTGATACGATCCTACAGTAAATCCTCAGACTTTTCATCTAACACTATCATGAAGGTATTTTATTTGCATTCTTTGGTGTATGACTGAAACTTGCAAAACTAATGTAATTCTCATCAGCTTCAGCTGTACTTTGTGTTTAGTGCTAATTATCAAATGTTAGCTTGCACATTAAACTAACATAGTCAACATGGTAAGCATTGCTTGGCATTAGTAACTTAGCATTATTATTGTGAGCATACTGACATTAGTACTTGGCTCAAAGACCCCACTGTGCTATGTGGCAACCTCCAGGTCTGAAAAGTGAAGATAATGTGGAAGTGCCTTAAACCTGCATTCTTTCTAATGGCCAGCAGGGGGCGACTCACTGGTAAAAAAGAGAAATCTTTTGGTTACGAGTAGAGTCTATGAAAAATTATTTTACTCCTCACAAGTTATTACATACCTGTCCCGTTTTGGCCGGGAAAGTCCCGTATTTTACCCTTCTTTCCTGCCGTCCCCCCGTATTAGTATTTTCCTGTAAATCACCTGAATATTGACCTGCGTTTTTAAAAAATAATAGGTGCGTTTGACTTAATGCGGCACTGCGCGGCGCTGACTTAACATAAGGCATGCTGGTTAGAAATTGTGACTTTAGACAGCACCAGAGACCTTGATGGCGCTGCAAAACGTCACCATGTCACATGACATTAAAACCTAGTGGGGGCAAGCAAGCAGTTGCTTTTCCCCGACTGCACAAAGTTGGAACCACACTATTGCCCGGTCTCGCCGCATTATTCTTTGCAAATTCCGCGAGATCAGTCATTGATGTCAGCTCACAGTAAGCTGCTGCAGGTAGAATGTGTCCAACTTGACGGCACCGTTTTTATACCCCGCCCCTGCAGTCACCAGCAGCTCACGTTAGACTATGAAGTCGGCGAAAGTCAGCCGCCGTCATCTCGAACGCACCTAGCAGAACTGTTTGCGCTCCACTCTCATGTAAAATTAACCACTCTGGCCCAGCCCACAAATACACTCCTTACAAAACAGTCTTAAAGAATGCAAAGTCTGCAACAAATTTGTACAATAACTCACAAAAAGAGTGAAGAAAAGTTACGTGAAATTAAAAGAAAAACTTTAAAAGAAAAGCAATATGAAATGAAAAGAATGTTTGGAATGAAAATAAAATGTTGGCTAAATGTAAAGACAAGCAATGTTAAATGAACAGAAAATACGCAAATAAGCATTTAAATAAATGCTCTCCATATATACCCTTTTGTGTTCATTTAGGCTATAACACCTTTCTTAAAATGTAAGGGATACCCTACATTTTCAGCAGTGGGCGCTGGAAAATTTCCCTTATTTTCAAATCCAAAACTTGACAGGTATTACCTCAGTAAACACTTTCCTAATGAGTTTATTGTCCCAGTTGTTAGTTTCTAGTCTTTTTCAATACAGCAGGATGTGTATTTTGTAAATTATGGACCCATTTAGAAGAAAATGACAATAAAGCAGGGTATGCTTTTCGACACTTTCACAGTGTGCTTTCAGTTCATGAAAGTCAAGTTTAGCTGTTGGTTGCACTAAATGACACTCTACAGAGTTGGCTGTTAATTTTTCTGATAGTACATTTTGTTGTTTTCTGCCAGCCAAAATTAGCATCTCAATTAATATCACAGTTAACATGAATTATGGATGCACCTTACTGACCAAGCTAGCTAGATCTAACCTCTTGTCAAAATATTGTCACTTCTGGTTCCAAAAAGCCACAATGTCAACAGCCAAAATGCCAACCACAAGGTTTCAAAATGGTAGCCCGCAAACCAATGGGTGGCATCACGGCTACGTCCACTTCTTTTATAATCTGTGCACTGTGATGACGTGCAGCCACACAGAGCTGTTAGCATGGCTGTACACTCTGTTTCCTTGTGTAATGATAAACATTTATAAGAATAATGAAAATATTTCAGAATGAGTTGCCATTTCTGCAAGGGGATCACACAAAGGCATCTTTTTTAGAAAATGGAGGGCAACCAAAATACAGGGACTAAACACAAATACTATATAAATTTGGTTAGAGACAAGCTGCTGTGTTTAGTATCTGTACGGTAAGAGGCTCAAAATCCAAAACAGGATCAAATTGAAAACAGTTTTAACAGAAAATGTGTACACCATTAACATCCCAACCACTGCTTCATAAAAATATCAAGATAAACAACTCTACAGTGCTAAAATGTGAGCCTGATGTTTCCTCACAGGGGACGCTGATGATTTATTGACTGTCCTAAAACTGTAGTCAACCGATGTGTTTTCATAACTGAAAACAAAAAGCTGAAAGGGAAAAGATGTTAATAATTAGGCCACTGTTGTTGAAACTAATAGTTCATAAACATGTAATGACAGCATCAGAGTGTGGCTGTGAAGAACACAAGGCTGTAATTCTGAATTTATATGTCCAAATTTAATCCTGCAGGCGACATACAAGTATTCAAATGAAAAAAACATTTTGGGACCTAAGCTGATTTGCTTTCTTTTTTAACTTAATGTAAATGAGGGTGAAATACCCCTGGAAACTCAATAGTGAGCTTCCAAAAAACTGAGAAAGAAAACATGACATAGTGATTGGACAGGAAGTTTAGTGTTTACCTGTAGTGTATGAATGTCTGTGGAGGAGAAGATCTTTGTTGTATTACAGCTGCTTGGCATAAGGTCACATAAATTATGGGAGAAAGTACAGGTTGCTTATTTATACAATGGTTGCTATTGAGCAAGCTACTCGCTAGCTATCAGCACCTTTAGTGCTTGGTAAATATCATTATACATCTTGCGATTTCATGGGAGGTTAAGCCAAGCTAAGCTTACTGGCAGCTGACTGTAGCTTCATGTTTACTGTACTATGTTTACTGTACCAACATGACAGCAGTATCATTATTCTCATATAACACTCAGCAAGAAAGCAAATAAGCGTATTTACCAAAATCAATTCATAAAATTTCAGTAAAAATATGTCTTTTACTTAAGAAAGTAGAGTTAAAGTATCCTACTTTTAGCAGCAGGGGGCCAAAAGAGTGCTGTGTAACTACTGTAAATGCTGACCATCTGTTTTCTATCCATTAAAGAAAGTGATGAAGTAATGGAAATGATAATGACAGCTCTGAATGCAGGCTGAGAGAGTGACCTGTTTGCCCTTCACCTTGTCGAACTCTCACTTTTCTCCGGGATTTGGCTTTTGAACAGAGCAGAAGCAGCAAAAATCTTAGGTCATCAAAGACGCTGCTGCTGCTGATACTCCTGAGTCAACACAAACTCTACAGTGAGAAAGAGAGAGCAAGAGAGAGACCTGCAGGATACTAATTCATGCTTCAGATACTGTTGAATGTATTTCACATGGATTTTCTCTCCCAAATTGGATCAACTAATCTCTCCAAAACCAAACTAGTGACATGTTGTGTGACCCATAAACAATGTCACAGGACATATGCATGGTACTTGTTCGTTTTGTTTTGAGCGGTTAGCTAAAGTTTTGAATTTGATGTGGTATGCTGTGACCAAAAAACAGATGTTGGGAATCTGAGACCCAACTGGTATGAATATGGGTTTTTTCCCATTTTGCAGCCTGTGTAATAAGAAGTAAGAAACTCTTCTCTCCTCCATCTTACTACACTGAACAAAATTATAAAAGCAACACTTTTGTTTTTGCCCCCATTCATTATGAGCTGAACTCAAAGATCTAAGACTTTCTCTACGTACACAAAAGGCCTATTTCTCTCAAATATTGTTTACGAATCTGTCAAAATCTGTTAGTGAGCACTTCTCCTTTGCTGAGATAATCCATCCACCTCACAGGTGTGGCATATCAAGATGCTGATCAGACAGCATGGGTGTGCCTTAGGCTGGCCACAATAAAAGGCCACTCGAAAATGTGCAGTTCTATCACACAGCACAATGCCACAGATATCGCAAGCTTTGAGGGAGCGTGCAATTGGCGTGCTGACTGCAAGAATGTCCACCAGAGCTGTTGCATGTGAATTGAATGTTCATTTTTCTAACATAAGCCATCTCCAAAGGCGTTTCAGAGAATTTGTCAGTACAACCAACCGGCCTCACAACCACAGACCACGTCTAACCACACCAGCGCAGGACCTCCATATCCAGCATTTTCACCTCCAAGACTGTCTGAGACCAGCCACCCGGAGAGCTGCTGCAACAATCAGTTTGCATAACCAAAGAATTTCTGCACAAAAAGTCAGGAACAGTAGTGTCAAAGCATTTGTTTTCCTATTGGTGTGTTATATTTTGAGTGTTAAGTTCAATTAATTTGTGGAAAAAGTTCATTTTCTTTCTTTTTAAAAGTAAAACATTCACATATTCTTGATTCATTGCACATAAAGTGAAACATTTCAGGCATTTCATTTTGATCTTTATGATTACAGATTTCAGCTCATGAAAATCACAACTCCAGACAAATTTTAGAATAAAGAATTTACAAGACAGAAATGTCAACCTGAGAGCTCTAATCAGCCAATTAACTCAAAACAGCTGCAAAGGTTTCCTGATCCTTTAATCTCTGTCTGGTTCTAGTGCTCATAATGAACTTTCCCACGATATTGAAATATTTTGAGATGCACCTGTATTTACTTTTCCATGGGTGCCTGAGGTAAAACCAGTGTTAAAACATCTAGCAAGTTACGATGAGTGCACTGGGATTCAGAAACAAATATGGTGGAATAGTTAGAGTAAGAAACAGACCTTTATTTAACAAAAACAAATGTGCTAGGGCAAACTGGCAGACAGAACTCCTCAAGACAAAAGCGATGACCTGAGGCAGGAAAAAAATCAGTGGTCAAGAAAAGGCAGCTTCAAAAATCACACGACTAAATCCTAGAGCTGTCCACAGCACGTGCTACTACAACGGTGAACAGACAATCTGGCGGAGATTGAGTGTAGAGCTGGGGTTTAAATCAGGAGAGGCTGATTGCTGGAACTTGCTTGTGTAAGAAGCCTTGGGTGCTCTGAAGAGAAGCAGAAAGAGACCACGCCCACTCAGACACATAGAATAGACTGACAGATGACAGTAAGCTGACAAAACCGCAAACAGGCCAAAGGGAAACAGAGGAGACACAAGGACTGAGAGAGTAGCCAATGCATTATTTTTTTCCCCATTAGAGATTTGACATATCTGGTTGATTACCTGTGATTGGTCACAGGTAGTCAACCTGTGTTGGTGAGGTTGATAATGTTAGGGTTAGGCTGGGGTTAGGGTTAGCCAATCAGAGTAGTGGGACGGATTTGTCTCAAAGGTGGTGTCCATCAAGTGAGAGTTGTTAACAATCTGGAAAGCAAAATAAAAGAAAAATAAAAAAAATAAAATAAACAAATGACGCGCTGCCAACCGTCCTGTAAAATAAGGTCCGATATTGGAAACTTGTATGTGTGCAGTATTGAACTGAACACTTAATTCTGTCATTTTAATTTATTCTGAAACAGTGAATTGCACGTCTATGGGAGAGACTTATTTAAGTGGTCATATAGTCATTTTTAGGTTCATAATCTTATTTAGGGGTTGTACCAGAACAGGTTTACATGGTTTCATTTTTGTCATACTGCACATTGCTGTAGAACCTATTTTCATCATGTGTGTTGAACACTTTGTTTTAACTACGGAGTGAAGCTTCTCACTTCTATTTAATATTTGTTGTGAGCTGCACATGCACTGTACCTGGTTAAGACTATAAGCCAATCAGAAGCAGTAGGGAGGGTCTTGACAAGCCGGTAAACATGGCTTCGGCTCAGCTGTACAGCTTCCCGAACCGGGGTTCACAGCTTACACTGGAGCAAGAGTTTCAGTGTGGTAAGTTATTAATTTCTAAGGAATTAATCTTTCATATGTAACGTTTTAACTGTGCACTGTCTCTACATCATAGTAACCACTTTGCGTCCACTGACTGCCTGGAGGGTAAATACCATTTGGTAGGGAAGTTGGAGGTGAGGGGAAGCAGCGGGTGGATGTCTTGTGTGCTGCAGCTCAGTGTGTTTTAAAGGGCACACTTCACTAGCCGCTAGGTGAGCATAATGATGCATGTTACAAAGTGACGCAGACAGGTTACGCAAGGACAGACTGGAATACAACTGAGCTGTTTTCAGGCAGTTCAGGAGCAGTGTTTTCTGTGGGAGACCTTTTATATGAATAAAAAATGATATATAACACAACCAAGGGAAAGGCCAAAAAGCACATATGACCTCTTTAAGACAGGGCGGTTTGCAAGAGATAACAGGAAACCCATCTGCTCTGTTATCCCTCAGTCTGTCTGTCATGTTATGTTTCACTACTCAAACAAAGAATGCGCTTCTCATTGGTCGTGACAGTGTTGCTACAGCATACCTAACAACAGTATTTCACAGTTCTGACAGCATACAAGCGTAGTGCGCAGGCTAAATTTTGCAGCAGTACTACACAGTCTGCCACTGGGTTTTCTTCAGTAGTCACAGAGGAAATCGAACAACATGCATTATGAGAAGAATATCATAGAAATGACAGGCTGTGGAGCACACAGCGAGCACTCTTAACGTTCCTTGTCCCCGTGTCCAGAAGCTGGTATGGTATTATAATAATTTTATTGCCGTTTTAAACCTAAATATGGTTGCACTGTGACTGTTTATACTATAAAAGTGAAAGAACACCAGGTTCAAATAAAGGTTTGTTGATTTCACAATACAATAGCCCCAGGAAGGCTAAATAACAACATATAGTTGTTTCAAAATCAAATTAGACATTTATTAATCAGAGCCTTCATAACAACATAACACTTGCAGAGTCCAAAATATTTTTGAATTTCTTAACAATTTTTTTAGGGAGAGGCGCGTAGAAATAGCTGTTTGCAACTTGCAAATCTCTCTCTCTCTATCGTTGACTATCCTTTCACTTCCCCGTTGTTTCTCTTCTGTCTGTGGTCCACCATTGTTCCGTATTTCCCTTTCAGGAAATTGGCAACCCTGGGCAGAGAGTTAAAATGCCTTTGATGCTAATGTGGAACATGAAAATGCATAGGTGCACAGGTCCACATCAATATCAACCCTACATCTAACTCCCAGTAAGGTATCGAACAGACCCACAAATGTCAAAGTAACAGCGTGTTACAGGGATGATTAACTGTAATGTAATCACTGAATTTCAAATTCCAACTCTGTCTTTTTCTTCAAATGAACTGAGCTCCTCGCAGTTTTTCACGTACCCCCTGGAAAAGGCAGAAGTACCCCCTGAGGTCCAAGTCAGTGGTTGAGAAATGATTACCATGGAAGACTAGAAACACACTTGGTTGGTGATGCATACCCACAAATAGACACACACACAAACACACTACACACTCCAATCACTCATCCCATCATGTTTCAGGTCACATCCACAAACCCAGTTTTCACAGTTACATTAAAAAGTGGGACACCTTCCTGGCTCAAGAGGAAATGGGGAAATTCCACAACAAATTCTCTCTCTGAGCTGGATCCAAGAAAGGCGACTATAAACTGTTACGCTCAGGGCTTTTTCCATATGTGTTGTACACATGCAGTAGATTTTAGAAGTAACTGGCCTGAACTTAATTCCTTACAGATGTCTCCTCCTATGAGCTCCACATTTACAATAATTGTATCACAATACAGAGGTGAGGAAATAAATCCCAGGAATGTAAATGTATATACTGTGTCTACTGTAGCTGGTTAATCTGACAGTATATAAACATGCAGCACTGAGTAGGGAAAAGCTGTGCCTCGCTATGTCAGCTTCTTGTCATGAGGTAGGGGGAAGGAAAAAGAGGATTTTGGTCCAAGAGGAAACAAAGAGTCTCGCCCAGCTCCTCTGAACTCAGAACCTACACACAGAGGGATTTATTAAAGAATATCTTTGGCTTTATATTTTACATGGGCCTGACAGTAATGTTACAGCTGTTGTTATTAATGACTGTGCAACTCTCTAATGTGCATTTAACTGTCTTGTATTAGAGGCTGATGGATACAAAACACAGCAATGAGTAAGCACAGTGTAGTTCTTCAGGGTCTGGAGATGACTTATTCAGACATTATTTATGATCTCTTTGTAGCTGACAAAATCATCAGTGTATACATAGACATCCCTGTTGGAAAAAAAGCATATTTGGAGTAGTATCAGAACCTTGTCAGCCATTAATTTGTCACCCTATCAGTGTCTCTTCTTGTCTTCAGATGACCTGGTATTTTAATCTGCTTTGAGTCAAATCAAAATCTGTTCTATAGCCCAAAATCCAATAACTACGGGCTTTGAAGGCCCACAATGAGAAGCTCAAGCTCTTTAAAAAAAATAAGGAAAACTTACACTTACGGATGTGAGAGAAAAATACACATATGGAACAAAACTAAAGGAAATACAGGGAGAAT
The DNA here is from genome assembly GCA_029875015.1 of Lepomis gibbosus. Classification (NCBI taxonomy): domain Eukaryota; kingdom Metazoa; phylum Chordata; class Actinopteri; order Centrarchiformes; family Centrarchidae; genus Lepomis; species Lepomis gibbosus. The sequence goes on from JAPMOB010214504.1 coordinate 28,769, forward strand.
TGTCAAAATGTTGTAAAATTATTCAAATATTATGATATCAAACAAGACTTGCTGTGATGGCAGCTCTGTTCAGCATTTCTTAGAGCTAAACGCTAACATTAGCAGTATGCACATGATGTCAAAGCTAATATGCTGATGTTTAGCGAATTTATTGTTTACCACATTTACCGTCTAAGTTTAGTGTGTTAGAAAGCTAACATTTCTAATAAGCGCTAAACATACATCTGAGACTGATGGGCAGGGGCATAGCACATAATTATGGACCCTGTACATAGGACAGGCCCCTCCCAGCATCCACGGCTATTCATACTAGTATCTCAGTGGGTCCTCTTCACATGAGGGCCCTGCATACTCAGTCCCCCTTTTTCCCCTAGTCCTATGCCCCTGTTAATGGAAATGTCAATAGCAAGGTTTTGGTCAAGAACAATAGCTGGTCTACTGGAAAAATTCAAATTTTTACCTGATAATGGAGTTAAATGAAGTTCATCCTGAGAAAAAAACAAATGTCTGTACCAAGCTAGAGGAAAAGTCAGTGGATCAGCAAAGTTATGAGGATTCATGCTCTGAGGAACATAATTGTCTGTACAAATATTCATGCCAATGGATCCAGTAGATATTAAGATATTATGGACCAACTGGCCGACACTGCAACTAGCATGGCGAAAGACCAGCAGAAAGATGTGACAAGATTTTAATGGATCCAATACTTCACTGACGATCTTACCACACTCCAGTCTATTTACATTACATTACATTTCTTTCATGTCACAGGCCCCCTATTCATCACCAGCTTTCTCTTTTTCCGCCCACAACACATACATAGTTCAACAACATGCAGCTTCAAATTATACTTGAATTTGTTCTGGAAATTGTTGATTCAGACTGATGTGAAGAGAATTTCTCAGTGTTGAAGACACTACAGGGTGGATTTGATACGGTCCTTTACACTGCCCGGAATGTCATGGGCGTCTGCACATATGGAACGTCAACACGGCAGCACACACACATGCACACACAAGTCACCAGAACTATGCTTGACCTGCCAGCTGGATGTGAGCGAGTAACGAAGTGAAGGCCAAATCAGCAGGGGAAGAAGACCGCCAATTGCGGTGTATCCTTTCCAAAACACATGTCTGGAATACTGCACATTGTATCAATCTCGGCCTGAATGGTTTGAGATCTTCCAAAGTGACACCAAATTAAATCAATCACGTCTATCTCGAACACCACGTGAGAGTGAAATATTTTGATCGGGGGGAAGGAAGTTCAATTCCAGATTTCCCCGCTGTCGCAACAGCGTGCACTGGCTACAGTCTGCAGAAGGCAAGTTCGAGAGCAATGTGTATGTGTTTGTTCAAGCAAACAAGGGCTGTCTGTTTGTGCGTGTTTTATAACTTCCATACATATGTGAACCAAATGTGCTCAGGATAGATGATGAAGAAAACCTTTCAAAGTGGAGGGGTTTGGTTGGTATGCATGTCTTTAAGGCAAGTTTAATATTTTTTTTAAGGTGGAGGTTAAAAAAAGACTATTTGAGGGTTGGAATTAAAGCAGCCATAATAAATATTTTTATGATAACAATTGATTATATGATTACTTGTATGGAAGGGGATCACTATTTGTACAAAATGACAGAGAATTAACATCAGATCACAATTTCCATCAGCTCTACAGAGATTTGTGAAAAACAGTATTTCTTTAGTTTGCATTACGGCTATTTATGATCCAGCGTAAACGATGGCTCTGCTCCAGCAATTATTGTGATACAATTAAAACACTTAACTTTCTTAAGACTTACACCCCTGGGTTTGGCAGGTGAAAGTCATCCCACTTTAGCTGCACTCCACATCTTCCTTGTGCAACTTTCAGTTAGGGAACCACAGCTAGTCCACAGAGTACACTGTAAAATGTTTCCATAGGGATTTTTTCTTCAGTAAAAATTAAGTTATGGTCCAATGAAAACAGATAATCTGTTCCAGATGATGTTTTAAATGTAATTTTTCACTGCTATAACTACCACAAAACATTCCCATCAATTGTATTGTTGTGGATGCAAAATGAGAGGGTTGTTGGCATCGTGAACTAATTTCAGATAAACCAACTCTTTAAACGTGCTTCATGTATGGTTGGTTCACAGCAAACTGAGGGGAGTTCAATTTTTGGTGTCAGTGAAATTTGAATAAATGTTAATTCATGTAATGTTAATTTGAGTTAATTCTACTCTGATAGTGTCAGCTCCATTTTATTTGACTCTTATATGATAAGTAGTTGGTGCCAAAACAGAGTGTAAAAACAAAATGTCACTAAATCAAACCTGTAAGTGTAACTGTATTAATATTAACTCTGAACGTCTTACTCTTAACTCTGATCATGGCTTTTACACTCAAAGTGTTTATGTCAACCCACCTCCACTGCATAGTCCAACACACACTCCAACTGCCTAAAGCCAGGAGAGTCTTCATGAAAGCACTCCACTGACTGTTGCAAAACTAGAGACCGTGCTTTTGACCTGTGTCTAAACTTTAAAACTGTTTAATTAGTAAATGAAGCAGAATCTGTCAATGTTTAATTTTATATTGATATTGCTCTACCTATACCAAGTAATTTTGCAATGGCGAGCCACCATAACTTAAACTCATGTCACCACAGTAAACTCAGCAGCCACGCTTATAGGCCTCTAAGATAAGAAATGACTTGTGCTGTATTGTTTGTTAGGTGCAGGGCAGAAATTTAACTAAGCTGGACTTCAACCATGGTATGCCCATTAGCTCTCAAAGCAGTGCGCTGCATGTTGCTTGATGCAGAATCAAACTGCCATGGTGAGGCAAAAGCCGTGGGAAATAATAGGTTTTATACTGCAGTGGTGCTGTGGTCGTGGTGTGTCTGAAAGGCCTTTATTTAGCTAAATTTATTTTTCCATTTTTAAGAACATGAAAGAGCTGTTTTCACTTTTAAAATGTTATGAAGCTACCACTTTTATAGTTAACAAATGATCCTCTGAGAGAGTTTATGTGTAATACTACATAAAAGTGTTAAAAATGTTAAGAAAAACTAATGCTGGTCGGTGTTAAGAAGTGTTAAATTTTAACTCCAAAAAGAATAAAACATGATACTAAATTAGTGTTAAGGTACCAACATGCCAAAAGGAGTTAAATTAACACCCAGTGGTGTGGACCCATATAGACACCTTGATAGTGTTGTAATCAACTCTGACAGTGTGGATTTGGGTATGTTGATTTTATTGTGTTGCATATGTTGTTCTCACTCAGTCTGTGAGGTGACCTCATACACACATACACAGACACACACACAGCCCAGGGCTTGGTTGGATCATTAACTGGGTCGACTAAATCCTAAAGTATGATCATCCTGAACACACTCACATGATCAATATCTCAATATCTCTCTGTGTTTGAAAGTGTGTGTGTGTGTGTGTGTGTGTGTGTGTGTGTGTGTGTGTGTGTGTGTAGGTGTGTGTAGGTGTGTGTGTGTGTGTGTGTGTGTGTATGCGTGAGTTCACTTATCCTAGTGATAATATTCATTGAATTACATTAATTTCCTAGAGACCATACCAGCTTTTGTGCTAAAATGTAATGATTTACATTATGGGAACAAGAAAGGCAAGGAGTCCCCACTCCTTAAACATTTACAGTCGCAGGAAAAAGTATGTGAACCCTTTTACACTGATTTCTGCATAAATTGGTCATATGTGATCTGCACAAACACATTCTGCTTAAACTAACAACACACAGACAACTATAAGGTTTTTTTGTTTGTTTTTATTGAACACACTGTGTTAAGATTCACAGTGCAGGGTGGAAAAATTATGTGAACCCCTACATCTCCAAAAACTAATTGGAGTCAGGAGTCAGCCAACCTGGAGTCCACTCAATGAGACAAGATTTGAGGTGTTGGTTAAATCTGCCCTGCCCTACATCAAAACACACAGTGATTTTAACTTTGCTATTCTCATGAAGCATTGCCTTGTGTGAACCATGACTCGAACAAAAGAGCTCTCAGAAGACCTACGATTACAGTTTTTCCACACTCGCTTTAGTACATTTCTCAGATCAGAATTGAAATTCTCAAAACTACTTGTTCAACCTCCACATCATCTAGTCACTTGTGCACATCATTAAAGCAATTTCTCATTGCTTTGAACATATTGCAAATGCTTTGACACATTGAAGCAAATGAT
>JAPMOB010214509.1:0-25394 GCA_029875015.1 Lepomis gibbosus
AGAAAGAATCTGAAGTTGTATGTTGAAAGTTTCACTTGTAGAAAATATTCACACACACCGATGTTCTGAATATGAAGTTGAAGAAAAAATACTCACACGTGTAGATTGATGTTCACATAAATTGTATTCGACAAGAGTTCACATCAAGTTTACAAGCTCTTTCATTTTGCACCATATTTACCTTCATAAGATTTTCAGACATACAACTATTTGCTTTCATGTCTGGAGTTCAGTTAGAAATACAATACCTTTTTCATTGCTTTACTAATCTAATAGACAGGAAGCTTGCTAGCTTGTCGTTTTGTACTGTAGAAGCCAGAGATTCGAGTTAGAGACTCGGACTCAAGTGCGACTTCGCACACACAGTGACTTCAGACTCGACTTGACACTCGTCCTCAAAAGACTTAAGACTCGACTCGGACTCGAGGCGCGAGACTCGTGAACAATGTTTATTTTTTAGGAAACGTCTGATGAGTGTGCTGTTATTCCCCTCCCTCCGTTACCCATAACCTGCATACATAACACGTAGCATCTGCTGCGCACGGCTGCACGTGAGAGAGGACATCAAACAGCGGCAGATGCTGTGCCATTCATCATAAACTTTGGCTTTAAAACTTCATACAACAAGACCCAAACAAAGAAGCGCTGAACGCAAATAGGTTAGTAACCTGTGGTGAGTAAACACCACCAGCTCAGCATTGGCAATCTAACGTTAGCTTGCTTCTTGCTTCAGCTACGATCTATGAGAGGTTAACTCCGACTGTCGTTTGTGTGCAAAAGATAAATGAGCGTTTGTTCCAAACTTGTGGTGGTCGATTAACGTAATTATTTACGTCCCACTGGCTGCCATCACCTTAATTGTCAGTGGCTGGAAAGAGGTTACAGGTTTCTTGTTGATCATGTAACCTTACAGTTTTATTTAGTTATAACATTACACTGGTTTGAGAGTCTGCAGGGTTTGTTGACTTACAGTAGTTTATGCTGTCATTGATTGCATTGCTTGCACCCTACATGGTTGTGCTCTGTAAGTTAAAAACAGGTTACAGCTCTATTGTTTTGAGAGTTTGGGGGATGTGTTGACTTACAGTAGTTTATAAGCTGCCATTAACTGCATTGCATCTTATGGTTGTGCTCTGCAAGTTATAAATCAGGTTACAGCTTTATTGTTGACCATGATTTGTTGACTTACAGTAGTTTATAAGCTGTCATTACTTGTAGACGCATTGTACATTAGGCTACATGGTTGTGCTCTGTAAGTTAAAAACAGACAGGTTTAATGTTGATTATGCAACGTCACAGTTTTATTAAGTTAGAAGCAACCTGGATTGAACGTAGCAGGTGATATAACATTCGTAGTAACCACGAGAGACTTGAGACTTGACTTGGACTCTAGTTCAAAGACTTGAACATCTCTGGTAGAAGCAGGTAAACAATGAAGAAGTGCAACTTTCTTTGAAAATTAGCAAAATGGCACTTGTTATTCAACCTCCTGCATTTCTTTAGTCTTTCACCTACATTTGGTTTTGATAGGTTGTGAGTTGAACAATTCAAATATTTGCAAATGTATAATGACCATGAAACAAACTTAAGACTTAACAGGCCAACCACTTTCTAAAATGTCTGTCGTACTGCTATAGACTGTGTAGGGACATTATAGATAATAAAGAGGACATTGCCAATGCAATAAATAGATAACAAATCAAGTCTCTTTCCATAAGTCATTTCCTAGTTTCATAATAAGTAATGCTTGCACATCAAATAATGGTCAGCAGTAAACATGCTAGCAGATGATGGTAGTGCTAGCTCAGCTACCCCCATCAGACACGTGACACTTGCAAGTTGTAGTGGTCTGTCGAGAGTCTTCCCAGGTAGAAACAGTTAACCTGGCTCTGTCCAAAGGTAACAAAATCCACCTACTAGTACCTCTAAACCTCCCCAATTAACATGCTATAAGTCTTTTGTTTCATCCGACCAGGAAATCCCTGCTCCTGGTCAGGAGACAATGAAACACGTAATTTTTACCTTTTGATGAAGACAAAAGGTGAGCTTCAGAGACACTGGTAGAAGGATCTCCCATTCCTAATGCAAGCTAAGCTGACACTCTCCTGACTGGCTTAGTTTTTTAATAAACTGATATGAGTGGTATCAATCTTCTCATCTAACTCAGCAAAAAAGAGAATAAGCATATTTCCCTCAATTTCAAACTATTCCTTTAAGCAGAGCTGCCAACTCTGTCACGATCCTGTCCTGAGCTTGTCTGGATTATATTATGTTGGCCATGCCTTCTTTGTGTTTTGATTTTGGTTCCTCTGTGTCTGGGTTTCAGTCCTGTTTGTCTGTACGTCTTGTTGGGGAGTCTGGGTTTTTGTTCCATGTCTTTGTTCCTAGTCTTGTGTCTTAGTTCATAGGGTAGTATTGGCTTCTAGTTCTTTCTCTACATCATTTTGGTTTAGTCTGCTGAGTACTCTGTGTTCTAGTTCTGTGTTCTCGTTTGGGTTTTGTCTGTTGTGATCCCTGTGTTATGGTTGGTCGGTGTGTGTCTGTTTACATGGGTTTCTGTTGTTGTCTGGGGTTGGATTCTTGACTGCTATTTTGCTGCATGTGTTCTGTCTGTGTTGGTTATTGGGTTTGCCCCATGTCTGCCTGTCAGGTGTTCCGTCTGTTCCCCCAGTATCACTCTGCCTGCCTACCTCTTTGTTCCCCTTTGCTGTCTCTGCCTGCCTGCCTCTCTGTTGCCCCCTGTTGCCTCTGCCTGCCTCTCTCTGTTTTTCCCACTGTCTCTCTACTTGCCTCGTTTACCTTGATCCCTGTCACCCGTGTTGCTCCAGCCCTGCTTGTTAGTCCTTGTGTATATATACCTGGTGTTTCTGCTTAGTCTTTGCCCGGTCATTACAGTGTGTTGCAGTTGGTTGCTCTGTCTTGTCTTGTCTCTTACCCTGTCCTGTCCTGTCCTGCCAGTTCTATGGTTTGTTGGAGTTTGCCTTTTGAGTTCTCTCTTGAGTTGGATCACCGGTTTTGTTTGGATTGTTTATTTCTTTTGGATTTTGGATTCTCTGGACTCAGCCACTACATTGTAAGTGTGCTCGCCTTCTGTTTGCCAAATAAATCCTTGAACTGTACCTGCTCCACTCTTCGTCCTGCATTTGGGTCCACCAACCTGCCTCACCACACACAAACCCTGACAAACTCTCACGCATTGAGCGTGAGACTCACGCAATTGACACTTTTCACACGCCCTCACGCCATACATCAATTTTCTCACGCATTGGAAAAGCTAATGCCTACAACTGTTGACTCGGTGCGATTATATACCCGACACCAGCGGGCGCTGTGACGGGAATCAAGCGAACACGGCCTCGCGCAGTTTGTGATCGGGTAACGTAGCTGGTGGAGTTTTGCAATAATAAAATGTATAATCTGCACTACTGAATCATAATCTAGTATATTTTATATTTTAAATAGTCACTGCTGCCTGAGTTTTGTGTTTCCGTTGACATAGCCTAGATAAAAGCATTTCCTCCATAAATTGATGCAGAAAAGGCAAGAATTGCAGGTGCAGAAATTTTCACCAGAATGCAGGAAATTAAGTGTTTAATGCTAAAAATTTGCTGGGGGACGACCCCCCCTCTAAATAAGTGGCTCCTCCATTGCTCACAGAAAATCCACACTTTTGATTATTATAAACCTATAATATACCATACATTCTCTAGAATTAAAAGAAAAATAGATTCTTGGGAAGGAAGGTTCCCCAATACATGGCATGGTCGACATTATAGATATCATGTCTGGAGGTTGACAAGTATCCTGATCATACTGATCTGACCATGATAATTGACTTGGCTTTTCATCTACACATACATGTCTGTGGCAAGCACATAAAAGAGTGATGACCCCAACCCCTGCGGTTGGATATGACACAGAAGGCCTAAAATGAATACCGAATCTCACTCCAAACTAAATTGAAAAGTTGGCAGCCCTGCTTTAAGTATCAAAGCAGAGTTTTTTTGGAATACAGAAAAATGTCTGTCTTTTGACAAATACATGTTTACAGTGATAGGCCTACTGTGCAACTGGTCTGTGCTCTTATTGCTATGAATTTAAAAAAGGTTGATGAAATGTAAGGAAATGCAACCTGACTGCCTGCCTGTTAGCATGACAATATGAATGTTGCATCAATTCACATTTAAAGTGGTGACAGAAGAATCTAAGGAGATAAATCCTCAAACACTGTCGCACCGTTCAGGTTTCACATTAATTTACTGTATGTATTACATCCAGACAGGTGTACAGTTACAGGTATTTTGATGACCCCTGCAGTGTAGCTGACAACACATCAAGAGGAAAGAACATAAGGGGCTGTTTGAGGTGTGTGTGTGTGTATATATAGGTTAGCACTGGTTGTTTTATCTAAATATACTGTACATATCTTTCTCCTACTGTCTCTGGGGTAGAGTTGGCAAACTTGGTGTGTCTCACACACACACACACACACAAATTCCCTCCTTGCATCCAGATCATATCATAAATATCACACACACATTCCCACACAGCAGCTATCTGTGGCTCCGGTTGCTGTGTCCACTAAGACTTTACAGGATGTTTGACCTTCTCTGACTGTCGGAGCAGGCAGCCTCGAGCCGGCCAAGACTCCTCTACTATTCCAAATATCAAATACCAGCATCAGCGATAACCACTACAGCTATGTACAACCTGATGTATGTGTGTGTGTGTTGCCTGCATTAAGGAGAGGATATCATCATGGTGGTTTCTCTGGAGTTTGGTGTCAAAATCCTGTGGATTAGGTGGTTATAGGAAGTTTGACCCTAGATGACCCCGAGCCAGCATACCGGCTATAAAACACTCCTCATCTCCTGCTCTTCCTCTGTCCCCCTGCTCCTCTTTATATTTTCTTATTTAACTTAATTTTTCCTTCTCTTCTTCCCTCTCTTTTTGCTCTATTTCCTTTCTTTATAGCAGGTAAAGCACAGCATGGGTAAATGGAAAGAAAATATTTTCAGCTTCACAACATGTTTGTTTTGAAATACATATTTAAAAAAAAAACATATTCTCAAAAGAGCTAATATTTAAGTTCATTGAAATTTGTATTATCAGTTAAAAACCCTTTGTGTTTGGTGTCCTGTTTCATTCACATGAAAAATGTAATATTTTGTCATTTAAAAAGGGATTTTAAAAAGGTTTTCCCTTTTGAGTTTGATCTGCACTTTTCAAAATAATATTTGGTGAAAATCCAAAACAAACTGTGAAATGTGGTTGAAAAAGTCAAAGAAACAAAAAACTAAATATCCATTGTCTATTGCAGTCATAATTTTCTGATGGTACCTCAAATTAAATAATAATAGGATAATAAGTTTGTTAATGACAACCCACCTTACCCACAAGTCTAAACTCTGCAGTATATTTAAAAAGTGAGTGTAAAAAAAGCCTCAGCTCTTTGGGGACACCGAATCCTGATATTTACTGTTGATGTCTTAGATTGGTGAAACATTGTCTGCTCCATCATTGAGCTGAAAATATAGTCTTAACATCTAAATAGGGCCAATTGTCTGTACAAAGCAGAAAGCAGAGTACATCCCAATTTCTTTCGGGGCCTTGAAGTGACTTGGAGGAAATAGAACAGTGGAGGTTTTTTGGTGTTTTAATGTAGGAACGTGGACATGACTTCCACACTGCCGAGAATAAATGATTTATGTAAACCTACCATCTGTTGCCGCAGAATATATTGCACAACTAGCAATGAGTCAGATTGGCTATATGGACATCTACAATGTCATACACACACACACACACACACACACACACATAAAGATGGATACGGGTGGCAAGCTCACAGAGGCTCATATGAACGATGGATGAGGTGAGAGAGAAGACCGTTGATCTCCTTACTCCCACTCTGAGTGACCTGAATATACCCCAACACACACACACACACACACACACACACACACACACGGATACAAACTATACACACATGCTGCATCCCGCTGCAGCTGACAGCCATTCATTCACTTCAGTGACAGGCTCAGGCTATATCTAAATGGAGGGCTTTCTCTAGATTGGACCCCCCCCACCACCACCACCACTCACACACACACACACACACTCACACAATCTACCAATTTTTACTGTTTCACCGATGTACACCTTTGTTTTAGAACACAGGTATAAACACTCACACACTCACACACTACCATTTAATGACAAACACAAATGCACACACACACCGACTGAGCAGATCACAATATATAAAACCTCTAGATTCCTCTAGACTGGTTACATGTGGCGTCTTTGCTTCCATCCACCAGCCTCCACCCGAAAAACTTAAAAAAAAACACACAATAAAAAGCTGCCACGCCTTGCTCTGACACCTTGACCCTTCACACACACACACACAAATCAGTATTGCGGCATGTTTGCTCTTACGATGTGAAAGCCCTCTCTCATTAACCCAGAGGGCACCCCCACCCTCCCATTGTGCCCCTATCTCCCGCAGCATTCTGGGTAAAGTAGTTTAACAATGTCAACCAGATAAGCCAAATGCAAACCTGCTGATAAGCAGTCAAAGACTGCACTTAATGTCTGTGTGTTTTGAAGGCGTTGGTTGATTGAGGAGCCCATGAGGAGGATGTAAAAGACCAACAGTGAGCAGAATGACCGCATAAGCCTGTTTGTGTGTGTGTGTGTGTGTGTGTTTGTGTGTGTGTGCACTTGCAGGCCTACCGTTTCATATCTCTGTAATAACATGTTAAACTGCAGAAACAGCAAAACGCAGACTACAAAAGGAAAGCAAACACATACACCGCTGGACAAAGAGCCTGAATGTGAGCGATTTTCAAACTGTGGCCAAGGACCATTAGCAAAGTTATTCATAAAAAAGGCGAGTCAACTTTTCCTGTATTGACAAGTAAAGCAAAGAGAGAGAGATATGCTGGCCTGGAAGAAAAAGGAAACAAAGGAGAGGCTGACATTCAAAACATATCTCAGAGTAAAATAAAGTTTACGGCCGACGTTCAAGGTAACGCTGTGTTTGAGTCTCCTTCGCGGGCTGCCACGAGGCAACCAGACTGTAATTTGAGGTCAAAGGTAAATCCTGCATCTAGACTTTAATGTTGCAATAAGACACGTCACAAAGAGCTCCAGTTACAGTGCGATAAAAAGGTGTGAATATTTCACAGGAAGTCTCAAATAAAATGCAGTAAATTTGCGCACTCTGTTCCAGAAACTCCACACCCTGCAGGGGATAATCTCAACTGTTCTTCCCAGCTCTTGCATTACACACACACACACTCGCGAAGAGAGGAGAAAACCCACAGGACGGTATGATGAGCGCATGTGTGGTGCATTTTTGTACTCATGCACATGTATGTTCACACACCTATGCAAAAAAGTGAGGATGTGAAATCTTTGCAGGCTGAAAGCTGATATCCTCGCTTTGTTCTCTTAATGGTCCTGTTCCGTTTTTATTATTCTGAATACCTGACCCACCTGTACAGCCAGAGGAGACTTTATCCTGCCCGACGTCTCCCATGAAACACTGCTAGATACAGTTTCATTTTCTCACCCCATTCTATTGGTCTATTGGCTACAGCTACAGTTTCAAATTGCTTCGTCCTCTCGTGTGTTTCGTCCCCCCCCCTAATCTTATTCTTCCACGCTTTCTTCTGTGGTCCATTTTCCTGCAGCAGACAAATGATGGGCATTGATGAACACAAGGCTGTATTCAGAGGACTTAAACCCCGAAGGAACAGAAAGAAACTATCAAATCTTTGTAAGAATCTTTTTTTTTAATGAAACACAAAAAGGCAATAAAATTAAGATAAATAATTTCTTTTGTACATGAGGAAATATTTAAGTCATATTTCCTAAGAATGACTGAAATTACACAATATATTTTAGTAGGCTATCTCAACCATACAAAGCAGGTTCCAGTGGGTCTAAAAAAACACAATGATGTCGCTTCTGTCAAAACGTGATGGTTAGAACTGAATCCAGTGTTTTTTAATGAAAATACAGCTTTAAAAAAATCAATTAAAGACCCATAAAAGTAATATTTTAAAATTGAGTTTCACATTAGATTTCTTTTAAAGCTTTTGCTTTGCAGTGTAACAGCAACATTGTTGTTAAAAGTCAGTCAACGTCCTAAAAAAGAAAAAGGCATTCATGTTATTCCCCCCTGTACATCCTATACACCGACAACAGTCATCACAGGCTTGCATAAACAGTAAGACAATGGTAAACAAGGAAAACAAGCACACACACACACACACACACACACACACACACACACACACATTTTTTGGCAAAGCAGGAATAAAAGTGACAAGAAGCATAATTTGTGATTTGATCCATATCTTGTTTTTTTGTCTCTCAACATTGTCCCATTGATTGGCTCTGATTGTCCTTCACAGTCACGTGATGCCATTCTGGTTGCCATAGAGAGCTCAAGTGCATCAGCTGGGCAGTGTGCAGACAACGTTTCTCAGAGGCTGTCATAGCAACGCTGGATGAACATGAGCAGACAACGAGAGGAACTCTACTTAAAATACCTTGGTGATTGCAGGGGTCCCGGATTCAGATTTGATTGAACGTCTTTTTGTCTTTTGTCATAAAATTGTTTTCTTCTAATGCGGCGAAGCGTAAACTCACAGGTGCTTTGGTATGTTTCTTTTTGATGCCAGATAAATATCTACATTTTATATAGGAATACAGGCTACAATAGATAAAGAACAACTAGATTCTTTTAGGATCAGAGAACAGTAGAAACTCAGTTTCTTATCCAGTATTTGTTTAAAAAAAGCTCCCAAAAGGAAATGCACATTCTAAACCCAACGGAGTAAAATAAAGAGAAAAAAATCATTTGGACACATGTTAAAAAAGAGCATTTTTCTGATTTCCTTATAAAAACAACATTTCCCTATCACCCTTTCTACATATTCACCCTTTGCCTAAAGCAGTTCTTGAAACCGCAAAGTCTTCACATCAGTTGTAGAGTTTGAACCCCAAATCCAAACCTCCAATCCTGTTCAGTGCATTGAGAGAGAAGGAAACTAACCCAACCTCCTTCCTCTGTCAGACCCTCCCAAACCCACCCACGCACACCCTTAAAAAATCTAAATAAAATAATCTTCTCTGCAAAATAAAACAAAAAACAAAAGAAAAACAAATATATATGTATACTATTTACAACATGTTGTATTATACATAATGCTGTACAAAGCGCACACACACGCCAATGCACACGTACGCAAACACACAACAACATGCACGCACCTTTCAAATAAACAATCCGACTTCCTGTACATGTTTCTCCGCACCTTACTACGAGGATACGAGAGAGAGGTATTGACGTGTATGGCTTGACAGGAGAAGAACTCTTTTTGTGTTTCTGCACGTTAAGTACTGGACAGATCCATAATCAGTGTGTGTGTTAGCGACATACTTGTTGATGAGCACAGGTGTACATGTGCATGAGCACACATACAGTAAAAAAAAACAACACACACACGCTAAAGCACTGTTTACTTAGAGCTCATTAAATGCCAAACTGGGGTAATTGCAGCCACTCTGCAAACAGACACACACACACACACGCATTTACACACAAAGTCCGAACTACAGTGTTTTTTGGTCCTGTTGGCGATCTCCCAATCACGTTGTCATCGTCAAATAACCAGTATAAGACCATCAAAACCCCAAACCAGTGTGGTTTACAGTAAGTCTCTCCTTACCATACAGTCTCTCCTGCTCTCTGTGTCAGTCTTTGTTTCAGAGTCTGCCACCCTGCTTCCATAGCATTTCCAAGCTACTGTTCTCCAAGTGCTCATGTCCTTGGTTCCTGTTCTTTTGTTGCAGTAATCTTGTCGCAGTGACAAGATACTCTGTTTTTTTCAGCCACAGGGAAGGCTGTAAACTCTTGCTGCAACAAGGAGCCACAGTCCACATCTGATAAAGAGGTAAAATCTGACATGGATCAGACTTTTCCCCACAACAAACCAGACTCCTCTAAGTGCCAGTACTGTTGGGCTTTATCCAATGGGCTAGCTCCTTCTCTTACAAGGGACAGATCAATATGCCTCCCTCTGTCCCCTACTCTGTACTGAAGGACCATCTAGGAAGCAGTCAACTCCAGACTTCAGGTCAATATTTAGATTTCTCTGTAGTTGGTGGTGCTAGGACACAATGGCCATGCCGTCCGCGCTGATCAGCTGGCCCGTGGTTGGTTCATAGGTTCCGGCCAAGTAGAAAAGGTCGTCCGTTGTGTTGCCGGGCTTACGTTCACGGATCATGTGATCATACTCAGCTTTGCTGACCACCTGGCAGCGATGGGAGATGGTCTGCACGTCATTCTCATCCTCGTGGCTTGACTGATACAAGGCATTCTAGGAGAGAGAGGGGATGAATGGTTGATAAATCAGCAAGATAATATATTATCTCACATCTTACATATACAATCAAAATGTGGCATTTATAATTACGTTTGCAAGAAAAGGGAGGAGTGAGATTGTTATGTTTTTGTTGGCAATATCTTTAGTGACGTTTTCACTCCGCACTTCCCACACATCCCTCCTCTGTTATGTCTTTTACTGAGAGTTTTTTCATGGTGAAGTTTAAGATTCAGCAAGTAGTGATCTTTTATGTTTGCTCAGCAAGGGTGGATGTTGCTGCCCTTGCTAACTACCCAGCTCTTTTTCTATTTATTCCCAACAAACCACTATTGCTGCTGGAAGAAATGCAAAATGCATGACTTCCTGTGCAGCAGAGATTTTTCATGGGAAAGAACCACCTTACACTGAGTGTTCAGAACTGCAAATTGCAACAGTTTCGTGAACTAAGTGGAGGTTCAACCATTCATATTAGATTGGAATGGGGAATAAAAAGAAGCAAAGTGGTAATATATTTATATGGAAATGTCACGGGCTGTTACTTTGACCATTCCCATTTTAGAAATTCTGCTTGCGCTCCCTGGTCTTTACCTTGCCGTCGCGGTGTCGCTTCCCCAGGCGAGTCTCCTCTGGGTGGTAGAACCACTTGACCCTGACGACCATGCTGGAGCTCCACGACTCCCAGAGGCTCTCCACTCTACCCACGTAGGGCAGCTGGGGCCGGCCAGGTGACAGGAACACAGCACAGTCCCCGACACGCACCGTCTCCTTGCCCCGCACGATGGCCTTGTAGAAACGCTTGCGGGCTTTACCCTTCAGACCTCTCCTCTGTCGGGGAAAGAGAATAAAAATAGCACTCTCAGTCAATTTATTCAATATGGAGGGATCTCAACCCGCTTATTTCATTCATTTCAGAAATAAATTAAGATTTGTTTTGTCAAACCCAGTCTAACAAATATTTAATGTGCTTTTCCAATCCATAAAATAGCTTCTAGACAAAAATAGGTGACGGTGAGGTTCACTGCCTAACACTAATCATAACACTGATCCAATTGAGTTGCACAAATAATTTGCTCTCACCCTGATATAGGCAATACTATTGAAAATCAAGTATAAATTATGATCACAGTAATCATAACATGGGTAACACACTTATATTTCTGCTCCATCTTTTGATATGTCTGGGCATGTACACACCAAAGAGTCAGCTTCTTTTTAAGATGCACATCTTACTTGACAGATGCATTCGTGATAACAAAGCAAACAACATGGAAGCTGAGAATGGCAGCGGTTGCTCAAATTGTTTGGTTCTGTTATCTCAGGATCGTGACTTAATAATCTGTATAACAAATTCAGAGATTAACCGCACCAATCAAGCCTGATAGTGTTACCAATGTGTACAAAGTCTGAGGGAGCATAAGCAATGCCAAGAGAGATCAAATTTGATCGTCGCCTTTACAGTATGTAATCACTGTAAGACACAGCAGAAACTGCAACAAAAATCAGTACCAGATTACAAAAGAAAACAAGATCTTGGAAAAACAACAAGGTCTCTTCCATCTCTTCAACAAGATACTGAATATAGATAAAGAACCTTAAGTGTCCTACCTGTGTGGGGTTGCCAGACCATTTCCAGAGCTGGCGTCCAGGCGGAAGGGGAGCCATGTTAGACAGAGGCTCAGTTGAAGACATCCTCTGCCTTTTAGCTGTTGCCGAGTCCTTGGAGGCAGGTTTCTGCTGCTGGCTCACAGGACTGCTTTGGCTTGGATGGTGGCTGTTAGGAATCCCTTCTTTCCTTTTCAGCTGGGTCTTGCTACTATTAGCCACCATAGTTCCTTTTGACATGAACTCCTTCCTGTCTTCTGCTCTGTCAGCCCTCCCCTTGGACCCTGAGACGGCCATGCTGGCTTTTGCCAGATAGCCATGAGCCGGGGCTGAGGCGGAGGGAGAGGAGTTGGAGGTAGTAGGGTCAGGGAGGTCGGAGGTGATGTTAGGCCTGTGCTTGTGTTTGTCCTGCTGGAGCAGTGCACGGCGCAGCAGCACAGAGGAGGACTCTTCATCAGAGGAGTAGGAGGAATCGTTATCTGAGGAGCAGAGGGACGAGGAGGAGATGGAGCCGGAGCAGGAAGAAGAGGAGGAAGATGAGGAGAAGCAGGTAGAGAGACGAGAGAGAAAACGACCACCACGGTGGGATGTGACTGTTGCAGTTCTTCCTCGTGCTTCAGCATCTTGACCATCATCCTCATCATCCTCATCCAGCTCAGAGTAAGAGCTGGGACAGTCACTCGGATAGTCCAAACTGTAATCTCCACCTTGCACTCCAAGACCTCCTGTTGACAGAAGATCTTTTCTTAGAGGTTGAGCGCCCTTTGTATTAGCCTCAGAACGAACCCCAGTGTTCTCGCTTCCCCCTCCTCCTTTCTTGACATCCTTCACCAGCAGGGCAGGGTGGATGTATCGCAACGGCGCCCCTGTGGAGGTGAGACTCTTGCCCCCCCTCCCTCCACTCCCCCCGAGTCGAATCAGAGCCTTGCCGTTCTTTGTTTTAGGAGAGGTGACACCTTCATGGTCAAGCTTCACCAGGAACTGTTTCCTGTCGCGTTCGCTCACTGGCTTTCTGCTTCCAGCTGCCATTGCCATGGTGACTGCTGAGGAGCAAGCAGAGGACGAGAGTTCCCGGGTCCCTATGGAAGCTACTGTGCTAATCGGTCGCCGAGCTCCAGAGCTTCCACCGCTTCCAAAAGTAGAGAAGCCGTTGGCAATACTACTGAATGAGTCACCTTCAAATGGGGAACCAAAGATGCCTTTGATAGGCATTGGAGGTGCGAAAGGGTGGGAGGTGGGCCTATGAAAGAATCCAAAGTCTTGCTCTCGTATCCTTCTCTGGGTTTTACGGGATGTTCCATTGAAGAGGAAGAAGTCAACCGGTGGTCTCTTCCTGGGTGCGGACCAGTTCAACGAGGAAGGTTTGCCTTTGGTCACAGTGTCTGTTACTGATGTCGGTGTGCTGGCAGTCTTGGGCACTGAGTGGATTTTCTTCGGCCTGCCAACTGAAAAAGGAGCCGGCAACAGAAAGAAATTATAATCAATATGAACTGACAGATCGTAAGAGCGGACTGAGATTAATTGTGGAACTAAGAGCTTTGGAGAAACTTAATATCTTTATCTCTTTGATCTTTACCTAGCCAGGTAAGTTTCGACATATTCATTACTCAAACACCAACAATCCTGGTAAACCTGTCCTTCCCAGCTTTATTGTCACCCTGAGTTTGTGATGAGTTACAAGTTGCTTAACTACACAAAGCACACTGATGACAGTTCATAAAATCATGATTAATGTGGTCATATAGTGGCTAAATGATAGGCGGCAAACAAGGAATGTAAATTTATGAGTCTTTCAGTTTATATGTTTCCTCTCAGTGCTCTCCTCTGACTCTGAGGCATCTGATAATTGGCTGACAGTTGGAACTGTAAAAGGGGCCTTGTTTGGGGGATTTTAGTACGGCCTGAAGGGCTGTGTGTCTTTGTGAATGTGTTTACCAGTTAGACAATACTTCTCAGACCATATTAAATCTTCAGTAACTGAGCAATGTTTAATTTCTAAGTGGAATTCATTTCTGACCTGTCTTATCAAACAGATAGCCAGTCTTATACATAACCAACTAAAGTCTGTGTAATAGTCGATTAAAAATGGCCTGCTTTACAAAACATTTTGTGTTTTTTAGGGGAGTGACAAAACAAAAGGAGAGAGGATGCCACACCTGGTCTTTTCTCTTGGGGCCTCACTGCTGGGTCATCGTTGGCTGGTTTCTCTGTGGGTGTGTCTTTCTTGTCCTGGGTGGAGCTTCGTCGACCACGGTGACCAGGGGAGATCAGAAGTGCTGGAGAGGGTTCCGCACCTGACAGAGAAGAATTGTTAAATGGTGGAATTTCTTTATTTTCATTAATTCATTCATTCCTTCGTTCAGTCTGTCTGTCAATCTGAACGTCTTTCTTTCCATCCTTATTTTTAAAGCCATGCTCACAGTGAATTTGGTATCCTGGGGGCAGAAGTCTGATGTTTGCGAGGGAGATCCTTCCTCTGTCTCCATCATCAAACTCCACCATCACGCTGCCCTCCTTCTCCTCCTCACCAGGACCTCCTAAAGTGCAACACATGAGTGTGTGAGGAAATGAGTTGCTGGGAATGTCCCAGTGTATGGGTGCAAGGTGAGGTGGCCGTTTCGTCTCGCTCACCTCGATGGACGTATCCAGGGTACAGACAGCGAGATCGCTCGCTCCAGTAGGCACAGACTCGTGTCCCTGCAGTCAGGATGGCCTCAGTCTGGGGCCGCACGTCTAACACCTGGAAAAATCACAAAATTCTATGTAAACAGTGTAAAGTTTCAGTTAAAGCTACCCACCACTGTGCAACTACCCACAAAACTGCAAAATGTAATAGACGCAACAGAGCATCAAGACAGAAACTCACAGCTTCCTGTAGTAGTTGTTCCAGCGAGTAGATCCGGGGGTGATTTCCTCGTTCCCCTTCGATGACAACTCTGAATCTAAGAGAAGAAACAGGAAAGGCAAATTCATGAAAAATAAAATTCCTCAAAAATTCCTCATTTTTAATTTGTAAGTTCTAACTTTAGCACGATTTTAATTCTTAGATTTCAAGGTTGTATTTTTTAAATAGTGCTTTTTGTCATGAGTGCTCTCTTTTTTTCACTGGCAGCTGTGTTGGCTTCTAGTGCTGTGTGTCTTGGCTTTGAAGATGTCTAGACTTCTTGTTTGTCAAGATTCTCACAGCTGCCAGGCATTTAACTAGCGCTAAGCTAAGTTTTTAACTCTTTTGTAAATCAGACCAGACTCTTGTTGCAATATGTCTTTTTACTCCAGGGTTTTCCCCAGGAAACTGTTGCAGAGGTGGTTAGCCACCTGGATTTTGATGGTTCTCATCTTGGGATCAATAGTTGACGGCCTAAATATTGGTCATATATGACTGTGTGAAATTTTTCCTCTGCTCTTTTCCATGGAAGGTTAATGTTTTATTTCGTAAAGGAGTATTAATATTTTTGTGGAGGTGGTCTTTGTTTTACGCAACGTGGACCAACTCTGCTCTCACTGTGGGAAAATCTTACATGTCAGGCAGGTCCAGAGTGTGGACACAAGCAGCATACAGCAGCTCATCTTCCTTAGAGATCAGGATCTTCAGCCCATCCACCAACATCTCTTTACTCAGCACACAGTTTGGCAGCACTGCGGAGGGAGAGTGTGGTAGAAAGATGGATGGATGGAGATAAAACGTGAGATATACATTATTTGTGAGTGTGTTGAATAATTGCTATGTGAAGAGAAAAGGAGGGACAAGAAGGCAGAGAAAGTTGTGTATGCATGTGTGAAAAGGATCTAACATGCTTTTAAAACCTGCATGTGTGTGTGTAATTATAAATGATGTGTTACTGTTCAGCCTACCGGGAATTCTGCGAGGCATGTTGGGAGGGAGGTGGATCAACATTTTCTCCCTCGCCTCCTCCTCCTCTTCCTCCTCCTCGACCTCTGAGAAGCTGCTTTCCTCATCCAGCTGAAAGCCGTCGTCAGCAGCAAAGCTCTGCAGGAGCCGGCTGACTGCATGGCCCTTGGCCTGGACACAGGAAACAGGATGTGACATCAGTGGGCAGAAAGCAGGATATGATATGACTTCATTATATGCCCAAATTAATCCACAGTAAACAGGATCTGCAGGTGACTGAATCAAGTCTTGCAGTCTGGTGTGACTGATGTGGTGAATCCATCAGTGAAAAGCAACCACAGGCACCAACGCCTCTTGTAATGTGATACTTCGATTAAGCCTGTGGGATTTTTTTTCTCCCTTGCTACTGTTTACTCAGAGGCCGTAGTCAGTAATAACTGCAGCTCTTAAACTGGTAGGACTTCAGCGTTTTGCCCAAGGACAATTCAACAGGGTGGAAACCTGCTAATGTAGAAACTTGAACCCTACTTAACTTTCTCATTTTCACCCACCCACACACGCACCCACACACGCACCCACCCGTCCACACACGCACCCACCCACCCATCCACACACGCACCCACCCATCCACGCACGCACACACACCAGATACTATCCATCTCAAGACTGGTTTAGGCTAGTCTATCTAAAGATGATTGATGACTGATGATGGAAAGTCAGCTCACCCAACAGGTTTCTGCTTGTATTTAGGCTTTCCAAAGAAAAAAATTCAATGTAAGACTGATGATATGTGT
This sequence comes from Lepomis gibbosus, assembly GCA_029875015.1. Classification (NCBI taxonomy): domain Eukaryota; kingdom Metazoa; phylum Chordata; class Actinopteri; order Centrarchiformes; family Centrarchidae; genus Lepomis; species Lepomis gibbosus. Next base: position 16,650 of record JAPMOB010214509.1, read on the forward strand.
TTGTGGGTGTATGTGTGTAGAGTTTTCCACACCAGGAGACCATATATTTTAATGACAGAAGTTTAATCTCCAAGGGCACGAGCGAGTATTTCCCTTTAGTGTTCTTTAGTCTTTAGTGGTGGTGGTGTGTGTGTGTGGAGGCATGCCTGGGTGTGTGTAGGGAATGATTATCGTTATAGTTCTCTGTTTGGTTTGGAGTTATGTGTTTTTGGACATTCCCTCACAAAGACTCAAAGACGAAGGTAACCTCAGGGTATTTCTCATTAAAATGAACGTGGTGTCTCGCCAACGGTTGCTTGCATGGATACAACAGGCCAGTGGTTTGTTAGCACAGCAGTCAGGCATGCAAACACACACCTATAACAACAGCAAATGGTATATTTGACAAAGTGACTGATTTACAGCTGATGCTAAGCATCTCCCTGGAAGGTAGTCATTTGTAATCTATGCAATGTTCAGACTTCCTGGCAAGGTGTGGCTCACATTAACAAGGAAGGAGTGAAAACGAGGTGAGGGCTTTTCCAAATTACTTCTTGCTTCTCTTTTTCTCAGCCTTTGCTAAGCAGAACGGGAGTGACCATGAGTCACTTTTGCTGTTTTACTCACATTTCCAGTCCTGACCACTGTTGGGTTCATTACACAAAAATAGATGTGCCTTTTTGCTCATGAACTAATCCCTTACAACTTGGTGACAGCAGTAATTTATTGTGATACTCATGACATATCCTTTCCATCGCACCTCTAAAAACGGCAATTGCATCTCCCCTTTCCCTTCTCAATTCCCTTTCCCATGCACGTCTGTGTGAATGATCAAGGGAAACAAAACAGCTGTGAAGGACCCTTAAAAAGATGTTGAACTTTGGAATAGCCCTTAAGTGTTCTTGCCTGATATTAATCAATGAACAATTGTCTTTATAAGTTTAGCTACTGGATCCTAGTTTGTTGCATGTCCTTCCAATCTAAAAGTGCAATTTTCTTGGAGCACAGGAGAAAATGATAATCAACATGTATTATGCCCAGGAAGTTGTACAAAGTTTTCTTGGGGAACAGAAATATAGTGTAGTTCCCCTGATCATTTAGACAGCAGTGCACAGGTGGAGCAGCTGAGGAGGGAAACGCAAGATGCAAACACCAGTTTTAAGAGTGTAACATGGTAATATAGTAGTACCATAAATCGTTGTTGTCAGGAAGTAATTTACTTGGTTGACTAGTATAAAGTAAAAGTAAAATATTGCTGTCACCGTCTCACCTTTCCCAGAATGCCTTGTCCTGCTGAGCTGTTTCTCAAAGCTTCCTTGCCAGCCCTGTTTGCTTCTGTCAGAGCTCCATGGTTCCCACGGCCGTCCCCAAAGCTGCAGCCCACTGACGACACACCCCAGCCAGGCGGATATGCTGTTTTAGTCCCCTGGTGGTCTGGACGTCCTCTTTCTGTGTTGGAGAGGCTCGGCCTTCTGGGAGCTCTTCTCTGATTTGTACTGGGCACACTCCCCATGACTGAGAATGAAGGGGATATCATAGAAATTAGAGCTGACAGATACATTGCAAACATGTCAATATCTGATATTAGATAAGATATGTTCAGAGATCTTGTCTAATAGCCCAATGAGGTTAGAAACATAGATATAGTATTTTCCTTGTCTTGGAGGCCACATAACAGTTAGTTGAAACACGTTTGCTTGCTCAACCATCCTTAATCCTATCAAAAATGGCTACTGATGTTACTAGTTGGGGGGAAACCTTGCACCTCCAACCTGAAATCAGCCATTATTATTATCCTTTTAGATTTTGAAACTTTTCTGAAGCAATTCAAGCTATCCTTCACTTCAAGTCAAAAACCAAAAATCACATCAGCATATACAAAGACATGTATAAAGCTCTCACCAGGAGGCCCTGGTCTCTTACTCCTGGCTTTCTGAATTGCTTGGAGCTTGGAGGACTGCGATGAAAAAGGCACAATCCCGGCAGGGTTTGCAGGAGCTTCTTTAGAGGATGAGGTAATCTTAATGTCACTGACTCCATCTTCACTGTCGTAGCTGCCGTCCTCCTCCTCCTCTGTGGAATCACAACATCAATATGATCAGTCAGAAAGGTTCAAGTGAGCTAAGTGTAAACACAGTTAACTAAAGCCATGGACTTGCTTGATGAGATGTATTGACAGCAAGCTTTCAATATTCCTCTAGCATCTACAGTTCAGTTCACAGGCCTGCGGCTAAACTTACATTATCGCAAATACAAAAGTTAGATCAGAGGAATGTTATTGATTGATCAAACCTGCTTTAATAGCTGCACAATAGTGCAAGGCTTGTTCCTTAACTGCAGAGAAGCAAACATTGACACACATGCACATATGCAGCGCTGCATGTGCACACACACACACTCACACCCAGATTGTTATTGGCAGCTGTGTGTCGCTGGCTGCGGGGGTCGTGTCGGATGTCGACACATCTCTGACACACTTGTCACTTATATGGCGTTCTCGTCAACACTTTGCCTGGGTCAGACACAAACACTGACACACACACACACACACACACACACACACACATTCAACCACTACTTCCCCAAGGCCACAAGGTCAGTCAGATTCTAGTGTTTTCCTGAAGTTTTGTTAGTGTCATCTCAGACCATCTTCTTCTGTGAGGCATTTGTCATTGTTTCTCCTCAACTCAAGCCTCCACGGAGGGCATTTTCACGAGGTTAGGGAGGTGAGGAAATGAGGGGAGGACCGGGGTGTGACATTCTGAACGGGGCCAGAGTGGGCTCACGTTACCGTATGGCATTGAGGGCAGGGGTGGCAGTGTTGTATGCCTGTGGCAAGTCGTTAACGGTTTTAACGGTTTGACAGACGAGATGGGAAGTGAGAGGTGGCCCCCTGATGACGGCAGACATCTCACTATCAGAAGCTTCATACGCGCACGTACACAGACACACACACACACACACACACACACACACACACAGAGACATGCTCTCAAAGTGAAATCTCACAATGTCTGGTTGGTTCTTTGAGCCATCAGCCAAATCAGCACTGCTTGACTCATATGAGTAACAGCCAATGAACTCTAGATAGCAAATTTCATAGGGGCTTTGTATCTGCATTACAAATATTTTACCAGCACTGATGGTGGACATTGGAACATTTCTTATTCAGAAAAAAATGGTTTAATGAAAGGCCAATGATGGCATTTTACATTTCCATTCTTTATAGCCAAGGCATCATCTGCAGAATCCTTGTTTAGCTGGTTGGCTGGAGGAAAACACCAGACTACACTGAGAAAATCCTTGTGTGTGACCTGTACTGTAACTCACTCACCACAGTCTGAGCTCTCAATGTCACTCTTCTCTTCCCTAACTTCCTGTTTCTCAGCGGCCCGGCCATCCTTGTAGTGAGCTCTGTTCGGGTTTACGCCCAACAACACTTTGGGCTTTCGACCCCTCTTCCTCTTTACAGTCTGACCAGCTGCCCAGTCCGGATGCAGGTCTGATGGATCAACAGTATAGGGTAGTTTTAGGATGCTACTTAATGGACAGAAAGTATGTGCATATATGTCCCCTCTGTGCTCACCTTTTCTTCCTTGTCTGCAGTCATTCCTGGAGGTGTCTTCCTCACCAGGGGTTCCTCTGCAGTGCAGCATGCTTGCTGACGGTGCAACACGCTGGGCTGCAGCCTTCTGCTTCAGCTGGGTCACCCTCCTGGCCAGCCTGGAGCTCAGGGTGCTGGGCCGCCCTCTGTGCTTACAGCGAGCTTTCATCTGTAGAGGAGGAGCGGAACAGCTAATTATTGACTCATTTCTTTCCGCTAATTAAAACATCCAGGAAAGGGAAAAAAAGCATTAGCAGCAGGAAGTGGTTGTGTGTGGGGAAAAACCAGGAGAGATCGCAGAGAGACCGACCTGTGCAGAGCTGAGGCTGTTAAAGCCGTGATTGGACATTTTCTTCCTGGGTTTTTCCTCCAGTAAATTCAGCCCAGTCCTGGAAAACATAAAACACAACGGAGGTGCAATTAAATGAGAATTTATCATATATAAAAAGGATCACAGAATCAATCTGATGACATGTTTCTTTCCTTTCAAGAAGGATTTTCTCTGTAACTCTGCCGCTCTGTCTCTTCTTTCTAGTTTCACTTCCCTCTCTGCCGGGTTCATTCATTATCTCACACTCTTTCCACTCTTCTTTTCTGTCTCATAACTTTGATGAGGTAAGAGACAGGCTCTGCTGACCGTCTGCGTAGTTTGACGGCAAACACAGAAATATTCAGCAGCCGTGTGAATATGAAGCTCACCACATGAAAGGATAAGAATTATCTGGTGTGAAGGAGGGTGGAGAAGAGACAGAGAGACAGAGGGAGGAGGCAAATAGTTGAGGGGGAAGGGAAAGAGACAGAGGGAGAGATGAAGCAGTCTCACGGGAGTCTGTCCGTTGACCGGAGCTTCAGGGCTCGATCAATAAACACTAACCTCTATTGAACACTACTCCTCCCTCTCTCTCTCTCTGTCATTCCTTCATTGCATGCATGCTCTCTCACACCACAGGCAGCCAGCACACACACACTCTGTTAGCAGCTGGTGTCTAAGGCAGGTGAATCCTATATTCCCACAGAGGGAAGGTTTCGCTCTCAGCGTCTCAGTTCCCGGGAGAGCAGAAGAGAGGAGAGAAAAAAGAAAGGAAGGGAAAAGATCTATATATCTAAAAAATGAGCTACAAATATCTGAGAGGTGTTCGTCCGTCCATCCAGACCTCATCTGTCTGTTGCAATCCCCCTTGCCTGACTGTTCACTTCTGACCCCTCTGAGCTTCTAAGCCCCAAAGTTTACCTCATGTCACATCCTCATAATTGCATGGCAATGTACGTTCTGTACACTAGAGCATATGACCTAACATATGTATATGTGCAGAAACTAGCATAATTTTGGTCTGGATAAGGCTGTTTTACATGGTTTGGGCTAGGGCCAATACAATACAATAGTTTTATTCAAACTTTGCACTGTCCAAAAAGTCTGTGCGTTGTTAAGCCCATTTGAATGTTTCACCTCGCCTTCAAGAGTAGCTTTAAACATGTTTGGCTTAAGGTGTGGATGGACGACCCATCAGTCAGACTAGTTTGTTTCAAGCATGTCTTTATAGTCCAACAGCAGTGGCAGATCTCACTAACACTCCGTGGCTGGATGGGAGCAAATCCAGCAGCCAGTTTATCAGAGAAAGTCTGCATGGAGGCTGATATAGCAGTATGTTAATGATTTTGGTATGTAATGTTCAACGATCATTTATCAGGTGTCCACATACTTTTGGCCATATAGTGTACGTCTGAGGAATCGTCTGTTGAGTTTGGAAACACTACTCCTCTTGTCTATCTCCCACTTTCTCACTGTTTCATTTCAACCAACAACTCGCATGAGTAGATGAAAGCATAAACAAACTATGCATGCTTGTTAATAACAACAGAAATGCTGCTCCGGCACGTAGCCACCAGCGCTACTAATTAAACAAGTTAAGTGTGTGTGTGTGTGTGTGTGTGTGTGTGTGTGTGTGTGTGGTGCACCAGCATGTATGACTAAAGCCTTTCATTGTCATTTTCATTAGCGCTTTCTAATCATGGTAACCGTGACAAACCTTGAGTTTCTCTAATCATTTTATCAAGGCGAGGGGTGCACATGCTAACAGAGGTGGGGCAGCATGAGAAAACACATTTATCATTATGAGTGTTGAATACTGGCGGTGTGTGAGTGTGCGTTTCCAGCTTGTGCAGGAATGTGTGTCAGCATGAAAGTGTGCACATCGAAGGTGTTAAATAATGTGTGGTTGTGTGCTGCAGCGGCTGGGTGGGGGGGTGTTAAGTCGTTTATCACTGTAATAACTGTACATCAGGACTTTGTCCAGCTGCATTAATATATGCTTGAGGTTCACAGGGAATCAGGGCATAATCAATGCAAGTGATAAATATGATTAAAAGTGATTAATGATGATTAATGAAGGCCTCATCTCCATTACCTTCTCTCATTTAAAATCACAACCATCTTACAACTCCCATCACATGACCAGTTGTGTGTGTGTGTGTGTGTGTGTGTGTGTGTGAGAAAGAGAGAGACAGACAGAGAGAGTGTGTGCGAGCAGCTCCTTTCAGTGCCCAATCAAGCAAATCATCAGCTATAGAGCATTTGAATCAATTCAGCTGAAGAAGAACTTCTTGAAAATCAACCGTGCCTTTCACTAAAAACACAAACAGAAATCAGGATGAATGAGCTGGGCTTGCCAATCACACTGATTATACTGACGCAATATCAGAGGGCTGACCTGAGTCTTTTAGAGCTCTCTGCAGCAGCTGGGCCGGGGGTGGACTTGCGCTTGCGGGGGCGGCCGGGCCCCCGGCGGGCAGGGCTACGAGACGTCTCTTCTTTCCTGCAGAGGGAAAGACAAGAAGAGGGAGGAGGAAGACAGAGAGAAAGATAGAGAAACGGGGAGAGAGAGAGAGATCAAAGTTACAGTCTGGACAGCAGGAGAAATCAGGAGGAAACTTGTATCGGCTACAGGTCAAACTGCATTTGGTATGAGCAGGCAGCAAGTCCTGATAAATCAGGACGATGCAGCATGACAGCAGAATTGCGAATGTTGGAATGCACGACTCAATCTAGACAAAAAGAAGAGTGTGTGTGTGTGTGTGTGTGTGTGTTGTCTCTGCTCACTGGTGGTCGTGTTTCCTCTGTAGCTTGGCCAGTTCCCTCTGTTTCTCTTTGTAGCGGCGCTGTAGCTCAGCCAGCTGGACACGCATGGCCAGCTCCTCCCCTCCCATCGTCTCCATGGAGCCTTTCACTGGGCACACCTGACACACACACACACACACACACACACACGCAGACACACACATACAAAGCAGGAGAATTTCAATGCTGAACACAAACTGAGTTCAACAGCCAGTGGATATGTGAAGTAGCCAGCTTGTGTCTGGGCAGCTTGATGATTGGAGGGATTTTTCTGTAACCAGAAGCTCGCAGGTTTGGTCTCTACAGCAGTTTAAGTATATTGACCAGCTGAATTTGCACTTTAAAGGAAGGATTTCTGTGAGATTGACCTCGTGCAACATGTGAAAATATTTGCAAACATGATAACATAGGTAACTAGCATTAAAAAAAGTAAAAATACTTTATTATAAATAGTTTTTTAAGTAATTGTAGATCAATTTATATTTAAATGTTTTAATAAAATTCTAATTCTAAATTTTAACACATTTTTAATTAAATATTTTATGTATATTTACTGTAGACAGCTTTATTTCTGGGACTATTTAAAGAAAATGAAAATGTTGATCCATCCACAGCAGTCTCAAATCACCTTCACTTGTTATGGAATCAATAAAAAATGTTTCTTGCTAATTAAAATCATATTTTGTGAAATTGTACCTTTTAATTTCTGCACAAAACTGCAAGGTTCAACGACAAAACAAATAAGTTCACTTCTCATTTCAATTAAAAGCTATAGTGGTTGTTTCCATTGAAGTAAGTGTTACTGGAGCTGAACAGGAATGGTTAACATAAGAATATTTGTCTGACTCAGCACAGAGTAGCATACACTATAGTGTTTGTATGAAAAACTCAAATCATCTGGGTACATATGGATGATTCTGATGTCCATATTTGCATCACTAAAGATGACCTAATTTCTTAGTGTTCCGGTGTTTGGAATATTCAGATCAAATCCTAAAATGTAAAAAGTGACCTACTCCCTGTTACAGTTTTTTTAGGCTTAGTAAAAAAAACAAATGAGCTGTGTGCCCATTGTTTGACGCTTTCCCACATTTTAGCATGAATGATTTATGTTTGCATGCATAAAAACAAACTGCGCATTCACCGGCTCATGGCGAGGCGTCCAGCTGCACTTCCTGCGCAGGTTGAGCCTCTTCCTGATTGGACACTGTCGGCCCGCCCCCGCATCCACAACCTCTCCCCCCATCTCCAGGGCACGGGCGGCTGCCAGCGTAGCAAGACTGTGGAGGTCAAAGGTCAGCATGTCTTCACCTGCACGGAGACGGATTGTTTCGGTTTAGATTGGTACGTCACACAGCAGCTGCATAGCGGCTGACACAGTGAACGGATTTATTTCCAGTATGATGAAATCATGCCTTGAAAAGTGGTGATATTTATGATATTAGCTGTGCAGTTAATTTGATGTATACTAGTGTTCCTGCTTAATCGTACACACACACACATACACACGAGGGGGGAGCAGTAGAGAACGATCTCTACATCTGTCACTGTCATTAACTCTGTCATTGTCACAGTACCAGCAGACGAAACAGAATATTCATGAGACGGTGCATACTCACACACACAAGCACATGTAAGCACACACACACAAACACACACACACACACACACACACAAACTGATGCAAATAAAACACACTCATTTTGAATACACACATGCACCTACAACATTTTCGCTGAGCTGCGCAGACATAGGCAAACTGCATGAGTGTGTGAGGGAGAACTGGAGAGAAGGAGAACGACGGACAGGAGGGAGGAGGAGTAGTGCAACGCAGTGAGAAGAAGCGAGGGAGGGGATGGGGAGTAAAGGGGAGGAGAAGCAATAAGAAGCAAAGTGTTTATTGAGCTATCTATTTATTCTCCTACATCTCCTCATTATGGACATGGACAGAATCCAATTTCCCCTTCTAGGAGAGGAGAGGAGAGGAGAGGAGAGGAGAGGAGAGGAGAGGAGAGGAGAGGAGAGGAGAGGAGAGGAGAGGAGAGGA
>JAPMOB010214512.1:0-19403 GCA_029875015.1 Lepomis gibbosus
GGCTCTATGCGTCTTTGCATTGACTTTGTATGTAAACTCGCCGCCCCAAACGCTCGATTCGCGTTTGGTGTGAAAGCACCATTAGGCATTTAGTTTGAAACGCCAATTTACAGATATTTTCTGAGCTGACTGGTGGCTGTGTGTGTTCCGCAGGCGCCGATCACCACAATACGCTTACATTACTACTCGTGTCTTTCTGTTGTGCATTTTTCCGTCCTTCAAAGCCGCGGATGGCCCGACGAATTCACCCACCACCACCAAGTTACCCGCGGTGGCGGCTGCTACTGTCATTCCAAATTTATATAGCGTGAGCTTCTGTCAAGCTTAAGGCCATTTTCCAACAAGAAGGCAAGTTACAGCGTAACATGCAGAAGAAGCATTAACTTCGTCAGACTGCTTTCCGCTTGGGTGTCATGTGACCAGAGTATAATCGCCGCCTTTGCGATTAGAAAATCTCGTTTTATTACATCGCGATAATATCGTAAATGCAATTAATCGTTCAGCCCTAGTTACAACTCCGGGGTAGTGTTTTCGTGCGGACAGCTTGTGCTGTGGACACTTGTACTGTGCATGCTGTTTTTAACTTCCAAAACGACTTCCAGGCTGTTTTCCGCTGCCACAGCTGCACTGGACTCCTGTGTTACTTTCAGTAAGAGTTCATGCATGTTGTTGGTCCATACAAAAAAATATCTGCCGTGATTCTTTGTCTGTAGTACTTTCACTAAATCTTCTGTAACTGTGGCGTAGACCATCTTCTTCATGTTTACACCGGCACGCATGTGCCTATTGTACATGAATGGCCGCTTGGTGTGCGTTTTCAGCTAAAACACAGTGTGGCCAGAGATTGTATTATTATAAACAAAAAAATTGTAGTGTGGATGTTGCCCAAGTTGGCTGTTATATTTCGCAGTGCCACAGCCACTTCTCAAAACAAGGGCTTTGCAAAGATTGCAAGTAGCTGTGTAACTTGTTGGCATAGCCAGCATGACATACCTCCAACTGTTGACCCCTTGTTCAGTTTTCCTTCCTCCAAGCTATGCTAGCTTTCCTAGCAAAATGTTCGGCCGTACCGATCTATGTTGCTGTCATCGTATAGTACGCATGTAATTGAATTACAATAGATTACAAATTAATAGATCAGTCCCCTTGTCACAAGACCCCTTCCAGTTTGAGTCAGTATCAGGATGATATCCGATATCAGTATGGTACGGTTCATGTCTATTGATATTCACTTTGTATGATGATGGTGCTGTGGGTTTCTAATCCTCATCAAAGCTGTAGTCTTAATCCTCCCCGTTATATTACTGCTCCCTAAGGTTGATTGAGTATGCAGTGAACTGTCGCTAGGTCAACTGCTGGACATTCAAATTCACATCAGTGCAGAGTGATGGTTAATGCGCCAGTAAGGTGTAAACCTGGTTTAGGATATTAAACATTCTGCGCCAGACGAAGCTGCTTAATGGCGTTGTTGGAGATAACAACAGCACCATGTAGAAGCGGGGCTAGCAATCTAATTGCTTGTGCTCACAATTCTCAGTCCTTCTGAGCCGTTTCCAGCTTCCTTCAGGTACATCCATTTTCTCACATCAGTTTTTTTGGATCAACAGATAAGGTAGCCTCATATATGACTGCTCTGTTGCCAAATGTGTGGGCATCTTGTTTTTCCAGATATAAAAAATGGTTTGCGGATTAATTTAGAGACATACGCTTTAAATAAAGGACTCCCTAAGTCCTGCTGATATATTTGATATCCAGTACATTTTTTTATGCAGAACTCCCAAGGTCACCAGTAATTATCAGAAACTTTATCTGTATAGCTCCATTTTACATGATGTCTCAAAGGGTGCCCAAACTTTTTAGGGAGACAAGTAAAACCTAACAACTTTGGTTATCATCCAAACAGTGGAGTCAAATGAGAACAGAAAGTGATTTAATACTGTTTTCCAGGTGAACTGTTGTTACAGATAAGTATAATTTCCCATTCATACTAAAACACATATCTGGGAGTTATCAGCTCCAGTCTAGCTAGTATGTATAGTATTTTGAGTCTAAGTAGATAAGAGTTATCATCTCTTCAGAGACAAAGCTTCAAGAAGCCAATCAAACAAAATGTGGCTGTCAGGTAAACCTCTTGTCCCTGAAATATTAATCAACGTGCACGAAGACATTTGTCCACTGAAATGTATTTACTATGTCTATTAGTAGTACTGTACTTAAGAGCAAGGTGCAAGGGAGGGATAAACAGAACTCTAAATGATGTGTCCTCCTAGGCCGCTCGGTGGGTTTATGAGACTCTCTGCTTACCAAATAGGTGGAGTGAGCTGTGATCCTGCGTTTGTCTGCAGATCCTTCCTTCTCCTTTTGTTGATTTTCCAGCTCAGCCTTATGCTGAGTCGTATGACATGTGTTTGCCCCAGTTTGTGGTCCCGGCCCTGCTGCGCTCCGACTCTACCATTCTCTCATCTCAGCACTCTGGTCTGCTTCAGTGACTCTCTGTTACATAGGGCCGAGTGTAGCACTATTAACAGTCAGCGTTGTTCAGAGATAAAAGCTGGCTTTCATCTGAAGTAAGGCCACGTTAGAGTACAAAAGATACGCGGGTTAAAGGATAATCCAGTTTAAATCCAGTTTGTCACCGTTTATTTGGAATTTCTTTCATTTTGTGTTGTTTAAACAAAGCCGATGTTCACCAGACTTATTTTGAAGATTAACAAAAGCCCAGCAGTGACATTATTACAAACTATCCTTTGTTAATATCCATCACAGTTTATAGACTAACTTTGTGGTTTAATTTCCTTCTACTGTACTTACTGTAGTTTTTCATGGGGGATTTAACTGTTGGCTTGTTTACAACCTGTCTGGATGTTTGAATTTATTTTAGGCAAATAGCCTACTGTGGGAATCTCTGAGATCTAAGTTGTAAAAACACTGAATTTTCATTTAGATGGTTAATTGTTTTTGTGGATATGGCAATATAGCCTAGGTTTTATGCTTGTGGTAATGTTATTATTTCATCAGAACATGTCTAGAGGCATCAGAGATGTATTATTTAAGAAGAAGATTTATGTACCTTATTTTGCATATTATATTAAATATTAAATACATTTTGTCAGGTCTCTCCTTCCCTACTCCCCTTGTGACCCCTTACTGGGTGACCTTTACATTTTCTGGTTGAACGCAGAATTGTCCAGGTAAGAATCTGGATCTATTTTTAAATAAAAGTTTAAATTAAAAATTTTCAGTAACTGACACCCACCGAGACAAACAAATCTCACCAGTTTCAGTTATTCCTGTATGTCTTTGTGTTTTTGTTCATAGTAAAACTTCCAGCTTCAAACAGTGACTCAGGAACCTGGCTCACTGGGCTGGATATTTTTAAGCCGGCCATAGTCCGCTTCTGCTTTTGGATTCTCAGTTTCTGACATCCAGCAAGATTTTCTCCTTGACTGGCAGCTTTTCAACAGGCTTGTCTGTGGCTCAGCCTGAGTTTCCATTTTAGCCACCAGCTGACGACTGGCTTTTCTGCTGATGCTGCTCAGGCTTGTACATCCTGATCACTTTATAACTCCAACTGCCTGTGTGTGGGCTTGGCCAGAGATCTGTGGCTTTTTTTCTCAACGCCTGGGAAAGCTTTATATATGTGTCTCTTTGTTTTACCACTGCCAATAGTATGCCCATTCAGCCAGTGGAGGATTAGTTTTGTTTTATCTATGAGACAGACTTTGTCATGTGTCAACCATAGACTGTATAAAAGAAGGTGTCCTCACAGAAAGGGGAAGGATGTTAGCAGTGTATAGAGAGCTGATTAGGTCACAGTAGGGCTGAGAATAGGTCATCTCATCAGTGTGAAAAAAATAATGCTAAAATTAGTAGAGAACCATAGAACCATGCTGTTTTATAAACAGTGGTAACCATTTTCTTTCCTGAATGCATCTGTTCATTATCAGCCCCACAGTAATATTAATTTAACTTAAATATTTTTAACTTTATAGATTCTAACTAATAAATTAAAATTTAATTTCAAAGAATCTCTCCACAGCAAAGTTAATCAGTCGTTTCCTTGCACTTCCTGTGGCTCTAAAGACTTCATGTTCTGCGGTCAACTTCCTCTTATGAATAGAGCAAAAGTGAAGCAGTTAGTAGTGTTAGCAGTCAGTATACAGTAAGTATGTATTTGAGCCTTGTCTTATATTTTCGATATGTTGCTGCAAAGATGCAGTTTTCCACTTCAGAAATCAGCTCACCATCATGTGTAATCTAGATTAGAGAGGATGCATTAAAGTAGGGCTGCTATAATTTGCTATAATTTTTTTTATAATTTGCTATAATTTTTTTATAAGTGCTACATCTTTAGGGCCTGTCACTGAAAACAAAATCTCCTGTCACATGATGTCCACCCAACTTTATCAGTATCTGCAACAGGCAGTGGTATAATGTTGTTGTTTTGGAAGGATATACACTGTAGGCCTTTCTCTAATGCCTTATCTCAGACAGGCAGAGCTGATGTTTAGTAAAAGCTGAATGGTGGGGTATATCGCTGCCAGCACAGGCTGTATTCTAAATGTCAAACCCTGAGACTTTCAAGTCTTGTCTCATTTGATCTCCATCATGGGTCTGAGATTAACCCGTCATTGTACCTGTCTGTGGTTATTTGCTGATGAAATGTTATTTCAAACTGTGGGGAAAAGCCCAAAGCACTGATGTGACCGAACTATTATGTAACTCACGATTACAGCAGCCACAAAGCAAAGCACTAACCAGGGATAGGTTCTCAAGCCGTTGAGACTATATGCAGACTAAAAATTTATGCTCACACTCATGGCCAGTGTCAGGCTCTTTAGATAAAAGTGCACTAAATTGTGCATGTTAAATGGAATTGCCATTTGAGTCCGGGTTCATGCAGAGGGCAGCTCTGCTGTGTGGGCAAAATGAGTTACTAAAGCCTTCAGTCTTGAGTAATTTCATTAATGCCTCAGATGTCATATTTTGGTAAATCAGAATAACACCTAGAAACCTTTTGTCTCTGTCTGTCCCTCCTGTTATGTTTCTTTTTTTCACTGTCCTTATGAGATGGACGAGGCCAAAGTAGATGTGTGTGGCGAAGATGCCAGTCATGGCAAAGCAGACCTTGAACAAGAAGGGTCTCAGTAAAGGGCAGACCTCTGGCAACACCTAATAATCTTCACACTTACAGCCGTTACCGTCGCAGTCAACTTCACGCTGCATACAGGATAAATAGTCAAGTTGTTTGGAGCATGGTTATCTGCTGTAAATATTGTGTGTTTAATGACTCTGGAGATAAGCTGTGATGGTGGGAATAGTGAAAAGGTCATGGATTCACCCAAATCAACAGGTTTTCTTTCTTCTTTGGTATGAGAATCTCATTTCAGTCCGGCAACTAAATTTCATTATCTCTTTGTCACAATTAAATCATTGTATGGATTCGCTGATTGATCGGAGATGATTTTGAGATTATGGTGTAAATTAGAAATAATTATTTCAGCCAAAACAAAACCAACCTTTCAGTAAAAATGTGTACAACAAGACCCAAGAACAGAACACTGTTGGGTTGTTCTCATGAAGAGAGGAAATGCATAGAGCCAACAGCAAGGAGGAGCATCCTCTGTCACATTATTCAATCATCTGTCTAGGCATGAAGTCAAATCTACAAACTACTTTAAAATACCCTAATATCTCCATTGTGCCAGCACTTGTGATATCATAACAATAGAATCAAATTTATATACAGCCAACAGACGGAGAAGCTTGCCAAGAGTGAATTGGCGTGCTCAGAAGGGCCTGAGGGTGGCTGGTTTGAATCCAGATTTGTTTAGACTGCACACAAGCATCTGAGGAGAGGGAATGAAAAATACTTTCCCAGTCCTCAGTAGCTACCTCTGAGGTGCCATTGAGCAGGGACTTTATAGAGTAGAGAACATCTGGTTATACTGGCAGGTGTCAGGGAATATTTGGCTGACACTGCACAGGGATAGATGGTAATGTATGAAATTTAGGTTTTAGCTTACTTGCTAGGAACTATTTAAAAATAAAAGCAATAATGTACATTGAAAGTAACGGTTCAAACAAAAATGTTTAAATATGTGAATTTGCAAAACTTAAAACCCGAATGGTCTATGTCGAGCACCTTAAGAGCCATTGAATTCTCACCCTGTTTAAACTCCTTGCTTTGTTTTGGTTGACTTGCATTGTGTACGGTACATTACGTTGGGCCCCTGGGACAAAGTTCAGTGGCATGCATCAGCAGTGGACTGTTCAGAAAGTTTTGCTCACTTTAACAAACCTAGGTGTCATTCAAAGGGAATCAAGATGGTATTGTACATGGGAGAGATCAGATTATAATCGGCCAGACACTTTGATGAAAGAAAAGAAAATGAAATTGTTGTTGAATCTTTTTATTCATATTTTTTAAAGTCAGTTTTGGGCTGTTGGGGAAAAATCTGGTCTGGGACCCTGGTTGGTACCAATGTTCAGACATGATTATCTGGTCATGTGAAGTGTTTACTCATCCTGTCTTAAACCTCCCAAACTGCTTGCAGGCCTGTTGGGGCCATCCTGATAATCTAAGTCAGTATTTTCCGAGCAGGACCACAGTGGCCAATGCGAGAAAAGCCTAACGTTAGTCCTGAAGCACCTGATGTCTAACGTTAGCCCTCGAGACACCCTGTTGACCATGTGTCCCCAGCCATTTTCTCATCCAGGCTCGTGCTTTTGTTTTTTCTCACTGTTTGCCCATGAGATCATGTGAGATCACGTGAGGTGGTGCATTGCTCCCTCTAGCACAATAATCTTAATAATATCCTGTGCTGTGTGATGTGTCATTATTTTAAAATGTTGCAGTGTGTGCATGTTTGAGATTAGAGAGAAGAACATCTGTGAAGTTTCTCATGATGTGAGTGATGTAACCCAATTAAAAAAAAAAAAAGAAAAGAAAGAAAGAAAACAAAGTGAGTGTAATCCACTGTGAGCAGTGCACTTCCTCCACTGGAAAAGGAGGAACTACATGGTGGACTGTCATGTCTTTTTACCATCCATGGTGCTGACTGTCTTTCTGAGAACACAGAAAGTGAACTGTATTTTTAGCTACAGTTCACCTCAGTGTGTGCCTATGTTGATGAACATGTCTGCAGTGAAATCTGGAATGTTTGTGTACACCTTATGTTCAGATATAAAAGGAAAGAAAATGTTTGAGCAAGTGTCTCATACAAAACCGTAAAGCCTGACTGATATAGAATAGAATAGAATAGAATAGTAGAAAGATTGTTAAAAAGTAAGTATGTAAGGGCCTTTAGTGGTGAGTCGGTCCTTTTTCACATTACATGACTTAAATAATTATAATAAAAACAAACCCAATCACTTCTCCTCTCCTGAAAACATTCATGACTCAGTGTTTCCCACAGAAAGCCTTATTAGCTAGGCTCCTTGCATGCTGGCTAATAACTTTTTTAAGCTAAATCTCTGAAATTGACAGTGTTGTGTTGGACAGATTTGTGCAGAGGTAGAGTAAGCGAGAGAGGTCCGGTTGAGTAAGAGAGAGCGAGGGGGGACGAGTGAGAGGAAGTGCTGTGCGAATGTGCTACGGCGCTCAGCAATCAAATACAATTTTAAATAGGCTAAAAAAAGATCGAAAATCAATCTGTGGCGATCAGCGCTGATATTGTGGCAGGCCGCCACAAATGCATCACGATGCATCACGATACATCATCTCAACGGTGTGAATTTCTTGGCACGTCATTACGCTTATGAGTGCTATGATGTGAATGTAAAACAAATAGGATAGAGATGTATTTTTACAAACAGAGTTTAATTAACAGACAGTGCGACCTACAATTTACATTTACTACCAGACTGAAACGTAGCGCTTATATTTTCCTCTGCACTGCTGGCTTTCACTGTGACCTGCTGCCACCAGTCAGTTAGCTGTCCTCTGAAGAGTGAGCAGAGGACACTAAGTGCTACCGTGCTGCACAGTGTGCGAATGAAAATCACTAAAGTTAACTGCGCAGTGATTTTACTGATCATGTGAAAGTTTAATAGTGGCAGTCATTCAATCAGCAGCTGCCTATCTGTACCGAAGAACCACAGACAGTCCAGAGTTAGTTGCACTTCTGCATTTCCGAGTTCTGCCTTTTTCGTTCCGTCAACATGACATTATCAATTAACCTCTAGATAATCGATTATTTACATTTGAGAATCAATTCATAAAAGTCCGCGTGTCACGATGCATCTAAAAATCAATTATTTGCCACACCCCTAAAAGCGAATGCCGTGTTTATCAGTGGAGTAGCGCTAATGTTAATGAGCCATTAAACAAGAGTTTAACGTATTCTAAATTTACGAAATTATTAAACCAGAGTGGACATGTAAATAAACGTGAGCTGAACAAGATATCTAGCACGGCTTCCTGTAGCTCCTATTTGTGTGACGTTGTAGATTTACAGATCGGCCATCTGTCAGCCATCGCCGATGTACGATGGCATCATCTATTGGCTCAACCCTAGTTGCAAGTCCTCGTTGTAGACAGTCATATAGTATTAAATGCATTCAACAGCAGGTCACTGTATCGTATACAGCATGTTTTACAGCCAGCTGGTGGTTGAGAAATGGTTTCTTGTAGCTTTGGATATTATTAAAGAGTGCTGGTACAGGGATAAACTAGATTTCAATATGCTACATTGAATGTAGCTATTAGCGCAGATTATGTGAAAGCTAAAATACACATAGCCTATGCTCATTCTCTTTCAGGCATCTGTTTACAGTTGCACCTTCCTGTGGCAAATATTTAATAATGTGCAATTGTTTACATGTTAAGATGTTGAGACTGTAATCTGTTGTATTAACATAATCCATTTAGGAAAAGGTATTATACCCCACATACAGAACAGCTTTTACTATAGGCCTGTTCTATCTATCAGCTCGTAAGTCGGCTCTTTTTCACTTTAATATCAGCATCAGCCCCCAAAATCCCAAATGGGCTGGGCTCTACAAAACAGTAATTTACACATAGAGAAAGCTAATGCTTATGAGCAACACATCAAACGTAGGACAAGCTTGCAGCTGCTAAATCTCCACCTTTACAGTATGAAGGAGTCAAATGGTCAGATCAATGTGCTGTCAGTATGATGTAGCAAAATCTAACTTGATAGTTACTGTGTATGATGGAGAAGTGCTAGGAAGGGTTGAAAGGTTTTTACATATTTCATTTAGCGAAACAACCCCCTGCTTTTCTATAAGGCCACGTGTTCCTAGAGGCTTATACTCTATCATGTGAGGAAAATAAATGAAAAATGCCTTTTCTCTGCTTCATCCTCCACTGTCAGTGTGCCCTTAAGCAATGTACAGTGTGTCAGTGAGCTTGCTGAAAAGGAAACTTGTATTTGAAATTGATGAGCAGCTTTGTTGCAGTTGATTCTGTTTTTATCAGCAAATGTTTATCTGTATTTCTGTGTAGGCTTTGCAGTCTGGTGAAGTCTCCTAGCAACCTGCTTAAAGATAGTCTGGAGAGAAATAGAAGTGTGGAAATTATAGCTAAATATATATCAACCATGCTACAAAGAAAAAATATAAAATAAATACAGTTGAAAGTAAATGGCTTAAAGAAACAGAGTAACCTGAACATGGGACACACACTATTTCATACAAGCAGTAGAATCTGATGTGTTCGATCTGTTAACCTGAACAGTTACTTGGCTTTATCATCTGGCCAAGCTACCATAATTTGTAAGAACAGCTACTGTCAATTTTAATTTTTCACAAGTACTTTGACTAAGTATTTTTTAGGACTGCAGCTGTCGATTTTATTTTAGTAATCGTGTATTCTACAGATTATTCCATCTATTCTTTGAGTAATCGGGTAAGAAAAACTTTTGCTTGGCGTCTCTGGTACCTGGATCAGATGTTTAAGTCATATCACTGTACAACCCAAACTCATGGAATAACTAGTCAGAGAACAATAACAACAAATGCACGTTTATACATTTAAAACTAAGAATTGTGCCTTACTTTTTTCTAGTCTTCATTTCCACTAGCAATCACGATTTACCTTGTTTCGGGTCTTCTCCGAGTACTCTGTGAGTAGACTGGATGGTCTCTGCTCACATGCCCTTGTGTTGTTGTGGTAGGCTAGTTCTAATTTACCGTAGACACACTGCACAGAGTTTTCTTTTAGCTTTAATGATCGCATACTTTAGACACTTTCTGTCTTTTCCTCTAACCCAGTGGTTCTTAACCTGGGGGTCGCGAGAATGCTGCTATAGACACAAAAATAGAAGAACAATAACTTAAAAATAACTAGACGGACTGTAGTTGTGAATGGAATCACTTTGGATGGACACTGTTTAATCCAGTAAGTGGCGGTGATGCCAACTGCCATAAAACGGCAAAGAAGACTCGGCCCGATCAGACAGAAAGCGCTTTGCAGGTTTGAAAGCGTGAGGCGCACAGCTATGGCTTTTTTGGTTGAATTTAGAGAAGAGCAAAGCGCTGCATTTTAATCATGTTGCTAGGCAACCACCAAATTAGCTGTCTTGTCAGTCTAATCAAAGATCATAGCGCCAGCTAACTGTAATCTTTGGTTTGCCGCTAATTAATAACTGTCATATTAGCAGAAACTTGATCACAACTCACAGGTCTGTGTCTTTTGTTGCTAAAAAAACAAGAGAGATCATTGGTTATTACGTGATTCTACATTTTCCCATCTCACACAACTGTGCTGTGTGTGTGTTTTTGCGCCACACACAACCACACACACAGCAATCCACTACTCGCCCCAGATGTCTGCGATATTGCAACAGGGTGTAGGCCTACTCACACTAGGCAATTCGTTAAGTTTCAGTTGCCTGAAAAATGCCATCAAAGACTATTGCTCAAGGAGAGACTGCAATTCCGCCCGTTATGGTAATATTAAAGTTATTATTTATATTTATATAAAGTTATTATTTTACACACTGCTTGTCGCCGGCACACAGTAGCAAGAATATTATAATTTGTAGCGCTGTACTAATTGGAGGATGCATCAAAAAGCCAATAATACTAAACAAATCAGCTGCAGTCAATACAGAGTAGGCTAATAGGCGACAATACAACTGATACAATACAACTGAGTTCATTTTTGCGGCCGCGGCCACAACCTGTCTAAACTGTGCACACCACGGTGGCTGATGGTGGAGAAGTGCAGCCATCCTGTCAGTCATGCGATGCGCAGCGTAGTTCATTAGGAAAGTGTGTTTATCTTGTCTAATGTAAAATTATTTGTGATTCAAAATAATGGTTGTTCCCCACAGATGTATGATTTTACTGCTTCCATGGGACCTCAGATGCTCCTTATGGGAGCTGAGCTCCCATGGAGGGTCGAAAAATATTTTCAACTTCAAAAAGGGGTTGGACTGCCAGAAAGGTTAAGAACCCCTGCTCTAGCCTGTCTCTTCTTCATCCTTCGCTTTTTTCTCTCTTATCCTCCACTTCTCAATCTGTGCCATCAAATCAGGTCATTTTTACTTATCCACAGCATAAGCGCATTGTGCAACAGTAATAAATGTCCTTGTGAGACACTGAGGTGTATATAGTTATATGGATTAAACGAAGCAAAGTCTTTGCATCACTGCTTTTTAGTAGTGGAGTTACTAGAGTTTCCCGATGAAGTTTGTATGATGGTGCAAGTACTGATAGCTTTGTTTCACAACGGATTGATCACCAACATGCTGCGTTTTCAAAACTTTCTTTTGGAATTCCTTTTTAATAAAAATATTTTGACAAATCTGGCTTGTGATACAACCTTTCAATACTTGACCATTTTGATGCTCACTGCTATCGATACCTTTTGGTTGGTATTGAAGTCCCAGGTATTGAAGTTTGATATCAAGCCCTGGTCATGATCCATTTTTATGTTCCAGTAGGCTCTTTATAGCTTTATTACAATTGATAAGGAGACAGTTGTTTGATACTGTTTGCTGTTTTGATACTTGACACTGTGAAGGCAGTTTAGTTGGTACCAAAAAAGGACTGAAGTTCAATACTCATCCCAAAAGCAAGTTTATATCGAGTTGCTTTAAGACATGTCCTAAATCTCTTCTCTCCCATCTACAGGGCTGCCTTTGCCCTGACAAAGCCGCTAAAGATGAACATGGTGAAGAGGATCATGGGGCGGCCGAGGCAGGAGGAGTGCAGCCCCCAGGACAATGCGCTGGGCCTGATGCACCTGCGACGCCTCTTCTCCGAACTATGCCACCCTCCTCGCCACATGACCCAGAAGGAGCAGGAGGAGAAGCTCTACATGATGCTTCCTGTATTTAACAGGGTAAGTCACATCAGGGGTGGACGGAGGGCTGGAGACGGTCCAAACACAGTCAGTTGAAGGTTATCAATATCAAGGAGGAAGGAAAATCATTCACTTTGGTTCTGTGAGGTTCAGCTGATGTATGAAGCTGACATTCAAATCTGGTATTTTACAGTGTCTCTATCGTTATATACTTAATATACTATGGATGGAATATGAACTCTGTAAAGGCTATGTCACCAGGGAACTATTTGGAAGTAAAATCATGTGGTTAACATTTGTCTAGTCAGGTGTGTAATATCCAAACACACCTGACTATAGACACATTTCAGTTTCAACAGCATGTTTAGAAATGCTGACCTTGTGTCTGAAGCTATGCTAAACAGAGCGCAGTGAGATCAGTCAATCTTTGGATCAAACATATTCACTGTAACTATGTCCATGTAAACGATCAAACAGCTGTATGTGGAATCATACTTTAACTTCATTGACTCTGAATCAAATGTTGAGCCCCTTGATAAAACAGCCTCTCTGGGATCAACCAAATCTTAAAAAAATATTCGACAAAGTTGAAAAAATTTAAACTAACACAAGCAATGTCTTGGCCATTCCCACATCCATAGAATATAAGAGAAACAAACAAAGAAAAAAGAAAATACTGTATGAGCAACACAAAATAAGGTTGTTTTGTTTTTTGCACAAATATTTTGTTTTTTGCACAAATAGCCCGGTTGCTCCGGGATCTCCTGGCCCTGGCCCTGTACGCCCCAACGCACCATTCCCTTATACCTACAGCGAGTTGGGTCGCTATTATGACCTGCGCGCTGTTGGTGTTTGTTCCCTCTGGCTGGATGAATTTCACGCATGGTCTATGTACTGCTGCCGTTGGGGGCTCTCCGCAGAGCCACGCAACTTTCTAAATTCTTCCATCTCACGGAGAAAAGAAGTCAGGTCGAAACGGCAAGAATGTTAATACAAAAGTATTGCCAAAGCAAGGAAAATGTCAAAAAACTGTTCAATTCATATAGTTCATCGAATAAATAAAATAATTTTATTTCTAGACATTGTATATTAAATAATAATATCTAATTATTGTAAATACGTCTTCTTTCATTTAAATGTGCATGTTACCCTTCCATTACTTTGCACAAAAAAATTGAAACGCCCCATATTGCATATTCATTAAGGCAAAAGTAGTAAATGAACAACAGGTGCTATCTTGCACTTCTGGAAGAAGTCATTCTGTGTGCACACCATGAGTAGATCAGCTTACATGTTAACTTGCTGGTGATATCAAGTTTGCACACATTTTTACTCACACAAACCTTTAGTAAATCTGGCCCTAAGTGTCTTGCTCAGGGACACATTGGTGGATGTGTCGCAGTGGGAATCTAACCCAGGTCTCTCACACCAAAGGCAGGTGTTATCCACTGCGTCATCGCCACCCCTTATTCAGAGACTAATCTAAGACTAATAATTCCAGCACTACTTCTAATATTGAAGCTGAACAAGACCAGTGCCGGTCTTCTGAAAGCCTTTTCAACTAGAAGGAGTTTTTGCAAGGCACAGTGCAATAACCTCTATACTGTGTAAAACCATGGAGCGAGTTCTGGCCAGTCGCTTGACCTCCACTGTGGCCCCTATGCTAGATCCACTCCAGTTCGCATATAAAACCGTTCTGAAACACACGTAAATTGTACAAAGAACGACCCACAGATTTCTCAATTATAAAATGCATAAACACCTAAAGCGGTATAGTAAATGAAATGCATTGATGCAGAGACTGAATGGGGAATCATGCAAGGGAGCTTTAAATAGGAATAGGTATATATTATGTATTAAAACGTCTGCGTGTATATCCAGCAGAGAATGCAGGACTTGCTGAAATGCTTTTTATATTTATAGCCTTTCTTTATATCACAATGATAGAAGAGCATCCCTCTTTGTTTTGTAGGCCGTGCTGCAAGCAGCCCTGTTGAGTGTTCCCATCAAACTGGAGTGCGTTACCAAGGGTCTCTTGACTTGTCAGCTAATTATCCAGCACTGGCTGTGGTTCACTCACTGGTGGCACAATTCATTTCAGAATTCAAAAGTAGAGTTCTCCCAGTGCAGCGAGACGCCAGGCTCCAGGCCTACTTTCATGTCAGATTTGCTGGATAAATAAATACATGATGAGTCGTTGTTGAATGAAATGTAGTTTATCTTTGCCCTGCCCCCCACTCCCTCTACCCCCACCCAACCCCACAATGTCTCCTGCCACAGTGTGCGTTGTGGTCGTAAAGTTAGGACATGCCAGGAAAACCCCAGAGAGATGTAACCCAGTGTCCACCTTGATGATGCCTGTGTGTCCCTGCTTAACGTGATTACAGCTTTAATTGTCAGGAACTGCTGGCTTTAATACCAAATCATATCCAATTTCTTTTATCTTGCCTTTTTCCCCCTTAAAGGAGACAGTCAACAACATTTCCAAACAAATATCTGATTTTCTACTGTTTGTGGCTATACGAATTAACTTGTCGTCTTTTTTATTTTAGGTCGACATGTCTTTGCCTTTTTATTTTTGTTACCACTGTTTTTAAAAATTTGTTTGGCCTGATTTAATCAAAGATGATCTGTCTGCTGTAGGTGTTTGGGAATGCTCCACCGAGCAGCATGACGGAGAAGTTCTCCGACCTGCTGCAGTTCACCACCCAGGTCTCACGACTCATGGTGACTGAGATCAGACGAAGAGCATCTAACAAATCCACAGGTGAGCCCTCTGACATATAGATTTAATTTTATTTCTTTGGCATCAGTCGTGGTTATTAGCCAGAGCCGGTTTGCTTCTTGTTACAAAGATGATATTTTCCCTTTGGCTATACTTACAAAGACACAAGAGGGGAATCCTTTACTCCTTCCTTTATCCTTAATTTGGGTGATTTCATGATGCATGAGTCTTGCTGTTAAGCTGCAGCAAATGATCATGTGCCAAACATAGAAAGATATGCATATTTCCAATTATTTGAAACAGTGTATTGTCATTCAGCTGACTCAGATGTCATCTTTAAATTGAACTGATTCTCACTGCAGATATTTTTGTACAAAGGGCCAATGCAGTGTGTGTTGAGCCCGACATGAAAGGTTAGTCTTCACTACAGGTGAGTGAGCAGCATCTCCTCAAAGCTTTGACAGTAGTGGCAGCTTTGACTGTGGCTCCCCCTCAGAAAAGACATTAAACAGATAGGCACACTTGTATGCACACACGCACACACACAGAGGATTGTCTTCAGCTTCCCATCTCTGATTTCTCTCTCTTTATCACTACTCCCTTGTGTCTGTCTGAACACGTGATGTGTTGTCTTCAACCAGAGAACTGCTTTGATTTTGCAAACCCACAGTCTAAACATACACTTCTCCAGTTGGTCAGCAAGCCGCTGATTGCGTCAGTAGTTGAGTCAGGCTCTCAACCGACTTTACGGCATTCTGTCATCATCAAAACAACAGTCTTTGATTCAGTGATGATGCAAAATGACCATTAAATGTCAGAAATCTCAATGTGCTTCTCCCTACGAAACTGGTGTCTGTTATACAGGGATCAGTGAATGAGTGAAGGTGGAAATTATTTTGAACACAGTGCTGGTGGTGAATGAAGAATGTTTGTGTCCACATTTGATAAGACAATCAGAGCTAATAAGGCTTATAACAGACATACCGGAACATCGTAAACGTTGTGTTGGTTGCGGTCAGTTTCTAAATCGCTGCTTATGTTGTATTAGTTTGTGTCATTACAAAAATAGCATTATATACAGTATGTTCATTTGCGTTAAAATTGAAATAAGGCCAGTGTCCACTGACGACAGATGGACAAACGTCCCCTGTGAAGCATGCACGTCTTGGAGCCAATATGAGGCGTGTTTCTATGATGAGTTTCTGTGTCCAACGGCTACAGGAGCCACGTGTGAGACGGACATCTGCCTTGCCACCTTTTTCCCCCCATACTATTATCGTTATTTTGAAGAGTGCAAAATTCCTTTCTAATTAATCTGCAAAAAATTGGTTCCTTCATTATACATATAAATTAGGAGAATAAACTTCTTAGACAGGATATAATCTGGAGAAATACACATTATATTACAGCATGTGCTAATAACATTTTAAAATGCTAAATTTGTAGAAATTGAGCATAATCCCACCGGAGTGGGCTGCAGACAACACAAATGTCCAGTTCGCCAAGATGATTTATTTGTTGCGTAACTGATCATTGTTCCTGCAGCCCATCTGCCTGCCTGTCACCTTTCATCTTGTTAACTGTATTTATTTATGTGTGTTGTGTGTGCGTGATTGCCTTTACAGAGGCAGCCAGTCGAGCAATAGTCCAATTCCTGGAGGTGAACCAGAGTGAGGAGGCGAGTCGTGGCTGGATGCTTCTGACCACCATCAACCTGTTGGCCTCCTCCGGACAGGTTGGTAGAATAACATGATGCTCATTTGCATGACCATGTTCTTTTTGTGCAAAAGTGCTCTATCTGTAAATATCACATTTTTATTGTCATTGTTTTGCCCTCATACATGTGACTGTAGATATATTATGAAATTGCAGGAAGCAGCTTGGGAAAAAAGAGGCTTCTCAGCATTCTGTCTTTCTTTGACCCATTTGCATCTCTCCTCTTTGATCTCCCAGCAGAAAATAGCATTTGCCTCTGTAAGAACGGAGAAACAGGCTATTGAGTACAAGTAAAAATCCCCACTGGACCCATCCCAGCTTATTCTCGCTAAACACAGTCATATTTTTAAAATTGCATGCTCTGAGATCGAGTAAAATACTCGACATGTATGTCTATTATCAGGTCACCATGCAGCTCTACTGAAATATAACATGGCAGCTTCTTGGGCTCCCGGTTTGAAGGTTAGAAATTCAGGTTTTGTTTTTCTTTGCTCTTGTACTATGGCCGGCAGACATCTTTTGAACTTTTCGGCCCACATTCCTCTGGAGGTCTTGAGGGGAGCATCGCTGTCAGCTGACTGGCAGACCGGCTGGCTGCCTTTCCTGCTCCGCTGCACATCAGTAATTCACTGTTGTTGTTCTTGAGTCAAACACTTCCTCTCTCCTTCTGCGGAAATTTTTCAAAACCACTTAAATCCACTTTGCTTTTCTTGTGACTTGCACAAAAAACGGTATTCATTTTTTGTGGTTTTTCACTATGGACATAACTAAAGCACTGCTGTGTGCACATTTACTATATATTTAAGAGAACATTTGTAAAACAACATAAATAAATTTGAAAGCTTGAGAGAATGGTGAGAATTAGTACAGCTAGTGTTAGTACTAGTTTGTTTCTGCTGCATTATGTTCAAAAGGGTGTTCTCTGCTGTACTAATGCAGAAAAGTTGAAGGATAAATGCCTCAAGGGAGAACATGCTTACTTACAGTTCAAGAACACACACATTCAAGCTTGTACACATGCACAAAGCAAATCCTCTACTGTCAGGGAATTAAACCAAGGTTTCTTTTTCTAGTTCTCTTTTTGCTTTAATTCACACTTCTCGGAAGTGGCCTCAGCATTTAAACCACTCGCACGTCACTGTTTCTTTTCTGTTAGAGACTGATTCAGCTTTATAGTCAGGTCAGCCTTTTCAAAATGCGTTCTTGCACATTTAATTTGGTTGAAAGATCATGTCAGTTTTAAGTGAAGGCAGATTATTCTTATTGAACCAGGGAAGTGTTTTTATACCCTGTTACGAGCGTCTGAATCTAATGCTTTGCTCAGCTTTAGATTCATATATCTAATACAACCGCATCCTGTCAGTCTTTGCCATTAAAAGGTATTTAAACAACTCTACTAGAACTCTTGAGTTCTACTCAAAATTAAAGCTCACCGAAATACACAGCTTAATATTAATTTTCAAAACTTAGAACTTGAGTGTTTGAATCGGTGTTGACCCTATGTCATGCCATGTAGCCTGCTGCTGCCGTGTATAGCAGGAGAAATAAGATGAAAGATGAAACCCCTTTTTCCCCTTCATATCATTTGTGTGCACTCAATTACCCAGAGAGATCTCTTGTCAAGCAAACCATGCAGTTGGTACTGTAGGAGGAACTCATTTCTCTTTTCAGGCATAGCGGCCATTGCTGCTAGTCCCTCTACCCAGTTTCCTTTTTTACTTAAACAAAATTCAGCTGCACCTGCCATACGTGGTAGATTGATAACTTCCTTTGTGCTTAAGTACTTAACCGTATTATGCAGATATTTACAGCTGAAATGTTCCACGTTTACATGATCATTTTATATTGTCCTTGATGTTTCACAAGGTAAGGAGTAGAATTATTTTGTAATGTTTGTTTAAGTATTCTGCCAGAAATATTGCACATTTTGAAGGACGACCCCGTGTTTTCCTGCTGGACACGCACGCTGTGCCAACGCAGCAGTGTCATTTAAATAAATGAGGAGCTGCTTTTTGTGACGCAGTGCTGCTGGTGGCCTAAACAAGTGTTCTCTTGAGTAAATAAACAAACTTAAACACAGCCAGTATTTGCCAGCATTTCTTTGTTACTGGAAACCTCCCGACCTCCTCCCATGCCTGCTCTGATAGTCTGGAGCAATTTCATTATACTGCTGCATAACAGTGTGACATTGGTACACATACACACACGCTGACAGGAAAAAGATCATCAAGCAGGGTGGCTAACGGTGCTGTGTGTGTGTGAGAGAGAGAGAGTGACTGAGTTTAATGGATTTGTATTCCTTTCTTCTGATGTCTCGGACTGTAAAAGCTCCCCCCCGTAAATCTGACGTCAGCCCCTTCTCTTTAATGCTGTCCCCTCGCTCCCTCCTTTTTCCCTCACCTCCTGCTTTTCTCCCTCAGTTCATAAAACAGCAATATTGTTTGTAGCTCTGTCTCTCTACCTGCATGCTGTCTTCTTCTTTTACAGGATGCCCTTCACACTCTGCATTCCCAGTGTGCTTTTCCCACTCTTTGAAACACTTACAGATGTGCTTCTTTTAGTGTTTTCTGTCTCTTTTCCTTTATATCTCTCTCTCTCATTCCTTCTCTCTGTATCCCACCCACCCGCTCTCATTCTCTCTCTCTCTCTCTCTCTCTCTCTCTTTCACACTCACACACACACACACAC
>JAPMOB010214516.1:4852-21682 GCA_029875015.1 Lepomis gibbosus
CTTGTACGCAGGATAAGCGGTTGACGATGGATGGATGTTTTCTCTGCGTCTACAACACTACACTATTTTGCTGTTTTTCTGGGGATGTTTGCAGACCTGCATAACCTCACTAAATACATTTACATCCATACAAAAACCAGGTTACTCTGAGTAATAACGTTAGGACAGAAAATCAGTTAAAATGTTTATGTTGCTGTAATCTCATTACTTTAAACCCACAGATTACATACTGTACGACTAAGATATACAAAGCCAAGTAAATATTTCTCTAGCAGATATGTTGCTGAGTTTACTGGGTTTTTAATCCCCTAATTTGGGGACTATAATCAGATTATAACTTTGCACATAAAGGCTATGACTAAAAAATGTTAGGACTACAGTGTGAAGAAATCGTCTCACTTCACAAAACAAATAATATTTTTGTTTGAATTACATTCTTTTACTTGTTTGTGTTACTCAGAGATTCAGAGACTAAATTGACAGAATTTATACTTTTATTACGTTGACTACCAAATAACTTTTGCTCTCTTTGAGAATGTTTGAAAAGGTTTTATTCTTCTTGTCTCGAAAGCTCTAGTATTTTTTAAAACTCTGAATTAGAAACACTCCTTTCTGCCTCTAATGTACCATACACTATAATATATGCAGACATGGCCAATGGGTTTAGACTCAAATTGCTGCAAACTACTTTTAGGGCACAACCAGGTATTCCCATGAGATGCTTAAATGTACACTGTCAGAAGTTATAACTCCAAGAATCATATAGGTGTTTTCAAAAAGCTATTCAAAACAACTCAGACACACACCACTGCATGGACAAGCTAAACGCATAATTTTAGATTGCTTGAGACCAGTTTTCCAAAATGACTTTATATTAAAAATGTAGTTATATGAAAAAATTGCATTTCACTAAACTGTTTGACGAGATCATTGTGTGCCTCCAGTTAGATGTTTGCTGCCACTCTGACTTGAGCTTTGTTTTGTATCTTCTTGTCATGAAAATCAGCAACCACAGCAATGTTAACGAACTCTGAAGTTTGTCTCCTGCTCTCATTACTGTTTTAAAATTCTGTCTTACTCCTAGTTTGCACTTTTTAAAGTTTTAATTTAAAAGTGGTCATCAGGTGTGTGTTTATTTGTTTTTGTTGTTTCAGGTTCATATTAACCTTGATGATGAGAGCGAGATCAATCGAACCAAACTGCTACTGAACGCTGCTATAGATTATGATATGGAGGAGGAGGAGGAGGATGATGATGAGGATGAAGATGAAGAGGATGGTGACGAAGAAGACAATGAGCTTGAGTTTGTGCCTGAGGAGGATGAGGAGGACGATTACTGAGAATCTCAGTGTTTCATTGGGCAATATGCACACCACTGAAGAAGAACCACATGTAAACGGACATCTTTTTATTTGTTCACCTGTTTTCACACTTTCATCACTTAGGACGTTTAAGTTATTTGGATGGAGTTCCAGTTACAGTGTAATGACGTGTGGTGCTGACAGTTTTCAAATTATTTCAGAATTCATGTGTCAAATTTTGTGAGAAAGGTCTCACTGAAATGCAGTAAGACAGTGTTATTGGGTACTTTCAGCTTATTAGACATACTGTGCATTTTGAGCATTTTGAGGATTAGCATTAAAATGTATGGCTGGGCCATATAAGAAGATGGTGTGTATGCATTATGTTAGAAATTATGATCGTAAGCACAAAATAAAATGTTTTGCATAGGGTTCCCCTGACTGATTTTTACAACAAACACCTCTAGTTTTATGCCGACATGCTTCCCAACATACAGTAATGTTTTTCAGATGTAATGAATGTATGCTTACAGCTAATAAGAGGATAAAAACTTTTTTTTCTGTTTCCCTCTCAGATATTCAGTTATGGTAATGCATATATATAAAATTGTCCTAATCTGACCCAGGCGAATGGGTAATGCAGTGCAAACACTTTCCACTAGCAAACCATTCAGCATTTTCTAAACAGCTAAAACAATACAGTGAGCCTCACAATAAGGTCAGCTTTCACACTGACAGCAGGGACAGCTCTGGAGAAGGGTGGTGCTACAACAGGCAATGTACAATAGAGATTGTCCCAATAGATATATACAGCTTTCTACCTAGTCTGCTGTTCCAGGAGAACTCCCATTCACCCAGGGACTTGGGCTCAGCACACACAACAGCTGCAAATGAATTCTGTGTAAGGTACAGGTAATTGGACATCTTATTCAGTGCATTTGCAATTGTAGATTAATTTTTATGGAGTGATGGTGATTATGGATTTTGCGCTAGTGTTAGAGAAAAATTATTTGCAGAAGGAACACTGAAACAAAAATGCTTAAGGGATAACATATATCCTTGGAAAAACGATGGTATTACAATTAGTATTCATAAATGCAGGAACACAAGATTTTGGCTTATATGTCTAAGCTTACCGGTAACCATGTTTCTGATTTAAAATTCCTAACGTTATCATGGCGCAATGTCTTCAACTTTGCATATGAAAAATCCTTTCACACTGATTGCAGAAATATGAGACTGATATGTGATACGATTCTCCTGGACACCTGAAATTTAAATTATTAACAAAAAGAATCATGTTTACATCGACAATGACAGTGACAATGTAAGAAATTGCATTAATTGCCTTATAGTTGTCAAATGATGAGGTCATGGAAGCGCCCTAGTCCCATTTAGCCTAAATGTGTGGAAAGGTTCATCCACTGTCATGTGATTGTGCCCTGTAAATATATCAACCTCTCTAACATTAACTTTGCTTACAGAGGTGAAACCATAGTTTGTATGGGATCTGTCTGCCTCAGCAAGATGAGGCCACACACCATTGAGTTTGAAAAGGGGTATTTGGCACTGCATTAGGGATGCGGGACCCCCCGTTGTCCATCACATTGGATGCTTTCAGACTGTTTGATGACTGATTGTCATCATATTACATTTTTTTCTTTTAGTGATTTAGATTTTTTTCCCCATTTTACGCATGTGTGCATATGTGTCTTGGAACAACAATTTCTACTCCAAGACCAAGCTTAGTATTGGTGATGCTGCATGGTTCTCATCTGCAGACGTGAGTGAGGGACTGGAGCAGAACCAGAGAGTGACTGTGCTGCAGGCTCAGGAGTACCATGCTGCCCCGCTGTTTATTCAGTGTGTGTCATGTGTTTATGTTGGTGCTGTGTCTGTCTTCGGCTGAGGACTTCGACTGGACAAAGAACGACCACAGCTCCTTCTATTATGGCACTTTTCCAGCTGGTAAACACAACTTGTACTTATCTTCAGTGGGCTGCAGTTCATTTAGTAGTTGGTGACTCTATCCCTCCTAAGAGCTCGTTACCTAACGCAGAGTTGAATGGTTGTTGCCAATGTTGTAATTATTAGGATTTTCGTGGGGTGCCGGCAGTTCCGCCTATCAAACAGAAGGAGCCTGGGACAAGGATGGAAAAGGATTGAGCATCTGGGATGTGTTCAGTCATAAGAAAGGCAAAATCCAACAAAATGAAACTGGGGATTCCTCTTGCGAAGGCTACCACAAAGTCAAGGTGGGGTGATCAGGGATGATGTGTCTGAGATCTATGGCCAAAACAGAAGGCGGCAAAAGGAAACCTAAATATTTCACTCCATTTGCATATGTGTGTGTGTGTGTGTGTTGGTGTCCGTTGTACAGGATGATGTTTCTTTGATAAAGGATCTGAAGCTTAACCACTATCGCTTCTCCATATCCTGGCCTAGACTCATCCCCACTGGCATAAAGTGTGAGTAAATGCTGTTAATTCAAGCCCAACATATATGATTAAATGCGTTATGTGCTAAAGGTGTGGAGTTAACTACTCTTTGATACAATTTGCAGCTGACCATATAAATGAAAAAGGAATAACGTACTATAATGAACTGATTGACCACCTGCTAGAGAACAACATCACTCCCGTTGTCACTCTGTATCACTGGGATCTTCCTCAGGTTGGTACACAGAATATTCATTAGACCAAATATCAGCCTTTTTGCAATACAGCACTATTCTTCTTTACCAAGTTACTCTTTGCTTTTTTAGGTCCTACAAGAGAAATATGGTGGATGGCAGAATATAAGCATGGTTAATCATTTCAATGAATATGCTAACCTGTGCTTTGAAAGATTTGGCAACCGTGTCAAGTACTGGGTCACTTTCAACAATCCATGGGTAGGTTCAAAATCATTTTTTTTCTAGCAGGTTTTACATCCACACCCACCTTGGAACATATACTTCTTTTTTTTTAAATAATAGAGCTTGGATAAACATGTTTACATTACATTATACACTTATATGTACGCTATGTATGTACTGGTAATATCAACCTGTTACAGAAAGTACTATCATGACACTAATCATCTGCTTCAGTCTGTAGCAGTTGAAGGCTATGAGACAGGTGAGCATGCTCCCGGGCTGAGGCTAAGAGGAACAGGGGCATACAGAGCTGCCCATCACATAATCAAGGTAGGACAATGAATACACAGCATAATCAGTTATCAAAAACACTTTGCAATTAATGTGAACTGAAATGTAAAATATTCATACCATCTTTTTCATAGGCACATGCTAAAGTTTGGCACAGTTATGATACACAGTGGAGGGCAAAACAAAAAGGTAAACAAGGTTAAACTCTTGAAAGTAAAACTTTGACTCAGCAGTACTGTCTGTCTTAGTGTTGAGAGCTGCTGTCCACGTCTGCAGGTCTGGTCGGCATCTCTCTGTCTGGAGACTGGGGAGAGCCGGTGGATATCACCAACCAGAAAGACATTGAAGCAGCTGAGAGATATGTCCAGTTTTACCTGGGCTGGTTTGCCACACCCATCTTTCATGGAGACTACCCTCAAGTGATGAAAGACTTCATTGGTATGTTCAACTGTCAACAGTTCATGCCCAAGGAATATTGGTCACTGGGGAATTAACTAATCACTACTTGTTACCGTGTGTGCAGGAAGGAAGAGTGTCCAACAGGGGCTCGGGATGTCTCGCCTGCCCACATTTTCCCCCCAAGAGAAGAGCTACATCAAGGGGACCTGTGACTTCCTCGGCATTGGTCATTTCACCACCCGCTACATCACCCAAAAGAACAACCCAACAGGTCGTAGTGGCAGCAGCTACTTCACTGACCGTGACCTGGCTGAGCTCGTTGACCCACGATGGCCTGATCCCGGGTCTGAGTGGCTCTATTCCGTGCCTTGGGGTTTCAGACGTCTGCTCAACTTTGTCAAGGTGACTTATAGCGTACAGTGAACAATGCAGAAAAGGCCTGTTGACATTTGTGCTGTAACTGAAATGATCTTGGCACATTGCCACCGTAGTTAAATTACATTAAGGCAACTTATCACACATCACATTGATTTGTTCCTCATCTAGACTCAGTATGGAAACCCAATGATTTATGTGACCGAGAATGGAGTCTCTGAGAAGATGTTGTGCACAGAGCTGTGTGATGAATGGAGGATACAGTATTATAAAGACTACATCAATGAGATGCTGAAAGGTGAATGAGCTCATACAGTAAAAAAACAACTGTGCATTTCTTTTGTTTGGTAAGCAAATTTATTCCATCTAATCCAATTGTTGTGGTCAACTCGTTTGGTGTTTCTCTGTGGTGTCACTCAGCTATCAAAGATGGAGTCAATGTGAAGGGCTACACTGCATGGTCCCTGCTGGACAAGTTCGAGTGGGATGAAGGCTACTCCGAGAGGTTTGGCTTGTACTATGTGGACTTCAGGAACAAAAACAAGCCTCGCTACCCTAAAGCTTCTGTCCAGTTTTACAAACGCATCATCAGCTCCAATGGATTTCCCAATCAGAGAGAGGTAAGAGATCCAAGGTGGTCACTATACAAAGCCCTGCTTCTGATCCGTTCTAGACTTCCAGATATTCTTCTGAAATGAAAGCATTAAGATTCATTTCAGTGATGGTGATTGATTGCGTTGTAAACCCCGGCAGGTTGAAAACTGGAGGAGGAAGGCTGTAGAGACCTGTTCCTCAAGCAACCAGCTCCTAGCCGCAGGTCAGTTCGTCTATAACATCCCTGACCATGTTTATCAGTGATCAGAGGTGAACTAGCTGGGGTAAACAAATAAAGATTCTGACCTTAACATCAAAAACATGTGAATAGTTTTGAAATCCAAATAAGATCAAGAATATTAATTTGACATGACTATGTGTTGCTGTTCGCCTCAGAAAACACATGAACAAATTATTAGTTCAAGAAGAATGATGGAAATACTAAACATAATTAAGAAAATCTCTACCAGAATATCTGAGATATCTTCTTTGTTTGCCCCTCCAGCTAGAAGAAAAGCCAAGGAACATGCAGAAATGCCAAAGGTTTGGCCAGTGCATGATGAAGTTTAGAACTTGAGGGTATATGTCATCCATTAATGTAATTTTTTTGTGTTGTTTTTGCTTTGTTGATTGTGTGGTTTTAAGTTTGACTAACTGAATTAAGCCTCTGCAGTTTAACACTAAGACATGCCTCTGAAAAAAGCTTGTACTCCCTCTATACATTCATCTGACGTTTCACTGCTGAGCTTAAATCTAATAACCAAGAGCAGCCCATTTGATTTCACAGCAGCTTTGACAAAACCTCTGTAAGCATAAAGCATATCTGTGGACTTGTGTCCACGGGGGAATTTCACAAAGCAGGATTAAACATTTACCCAGATAACATGAAACCTGTCTGTCACTGATCTGGATTGAAGTTAGAAAACACAACTTCAACATGAGAAACATGGTTCTGCCATGCCTGCTGATCACTGTTAATATTAAATAACTTTTCAGAAGATGAAAAGTTTTAAAAGTTATCTGGCTGTGGCACAAATGCTGCTTTCTGAAATAAACCCCAGTAGCTGCATGCAGTTCTCAAAGGGTTAAAGTGCCGTTAATCAACTCTGAGTACTTTCTCTTTTTTTATTAGAGGAACAGCGGAGTACTGCTGCCAATATTCTAAGACTTATACATGGTAAGGAATCACTCATGCTCACTTTAAATCAGATAAAGGATGATTTGATGTAGGGGGAAAATATTAACCCTTTGAGTGCTGTGCTTGAGCATCATTACTCGCTTCATAAGCAGTGTCTGAACTACGTAATAATGCTACTGAGTTGTTAATGTGTGTGTGTGTGCGCTTTGCAGACCCTTTGACCAGCCACATGGAGATGGTAACTGAGATCGTTGTTCCCACTGTGTGCACACTCTCTATTTTGCTCAGTGCCATCTTCCTTATGTTCCTGCTGCGGAGGCGGAACTAGAAAGGAGCTCTCAACAGTGTGCATGTTTACAATCACAAACATCAACACACACAGACACATATTGTAAATGCATCTTTAATAGATCATGTGTGAACATAATACATTATTTGAACTGAATTTCAAGAGAATTAGTGACTTCATTAATTTGATGTGCATACAGTGTTTGCTATAAAAACATTGATTTAGCCTATAATAATGAATTTACAATCGAAACAGTGTGGATAGAACTGCAACATGTTGGATTTTCTTATTATATTAATATTGCTGTGGAATATTATCATTGCAAACAGCCCTTGTGATCTACTGTACTTTGTGATTTCACTTGTTTAAAATGGGGAGATGTTCAGCAAAACCTACACTGAACAAAAAACATATCTGCAAATGTGATAATAAAGATTTGATTAGAAAACCCATGGCAGCGTAACACAGCATACAAAGGATTCAAAGTTGTTCATTTAAAACAACACAAAAATACAGTATATTACAGAAAGCCCTATATTGGTCTCTGTTCACTTTGTGATGGCGTATAAGGCCATCTGGCTTGTTCCTTTTACATTTTAGAACATTTTAATTGCTGATGAGAACATCAAAAAACACAATAAACACCTCCTTTGTTGTTCAGTTGTGTAAATTCACGCAAAGTTTACAAGACTGCAGCACACCATGGTGGAGAAGAAGGCGGGATCCTCACCGTCCCCATTCACTGTTTCATTTGGATAATCTAAACACAGGGCAGTCAAACAAGAGACATGTTATCTGTACTTTAGTGAGATAATAATATGACAGGTATATATTTACTCTATATTTAGAAAGGTGCATAAAGATCACCTGTTTCAAAGATGACATGATCAACCAGTGGTCTGTCACTGAGCTGTAAGGATGTCCTAACCTCACGAAGACCGTGGCCACTGGACACCTCGACTCCCCACACTACTGGGTGCTCTCTGTGGAACACATACAAACAGGAGAGATGAGACAATGGACCCTGTTGAAGTGTTGCAGTTGGCACCACAAAAAGGATACGGTGGGTTTGAATCACTAAAGGTGTGTTTGGAGGCAGGCAGGCCACTTTCACAACAGTGTGAAAGCAAACATGTTTTCACAATACTGACCACATGAGCACCTGAGTACAGCTGACTAGGCAAGA
This sequence comes from Lepomis gibbosus, assembly GCA_029875015.1. Taxonomy (NCBI): domain Eukaryota; kingdom Metazoa; phylum Chordata; class Actinopteri; order Centrarchiformes; family Centrarchidae; genus Lepomis; species Lepomis gibbosus. The sequence goes on from JAPMOB010214516.1 coordinate 13,283, forward strand.
TTCTGATGCAAGGCACAAAATGGCCCCCACTACCTTTCTCTGTGTGTTAGTTATAATTTCTCAGGCAAACTCACAGAAGTCTTACCTTCTGTTTAAATTTTTTGACACACTGTTGTGTTGAAGCATGAATGAAAAGACAACCATCTCAATTTAATTTACAGTTTTCTTTGGATGTAACAAAGCAGTTAGTGCGCAAAGGCTTGTATTCCTTACTTCTGGTAGAAATGGCTGATCAGCGCGGGTTTGATTTGCAGCTTAAATTCATGCTCCTCGTCGTATGGGTATGATTTGTAGTGCTGCAAACACGATCTGTGAGAAATGAAATTGTGTACTTTATTGTCATCTTTAGGCAAGTACATTTTGCACACTCCCATATCACTGGAAAAAAAGTTTAATTGATTTACTGTGTGAGAAGGAAGAGCCGGTCATAGGGCAAACCCAGGAATGTACTGCAGGTCACAATTATTTCCAGCAGATGGTGCACTTTCTGGAGCCGGATCACTTGCTCCTGCACGTCAACCTCTGTGCTCAGGTAATAACACTGTGGAGTATAAATATCAAATTCAGAATATTTTGTTGACAGTATTTTGAAAACAGTAAAAAAGGCTTAAACTTACTAAGTGGTTTAGAGTTGTCAATTCTTCACCTGAAAAACAAACAAACAAAAAACAGTTGCAAGTTGCAACAGTTGCAAGTCAAGTTTGTGCTTAATGACTAATGTAGTGATGTTAAATATGACTGTATTCACATGGAAAGGACATAGAGTTATACAGACAATAGGGTGACAAGTAAGAGGTTACCAATAAGGTAGTTGATGTAATCCTTTCTCATCTTGTCCAGACCCATCTCTAGCAGCATGTGGACAGGGGTGAGACCTGTGAGAGACACATGATCAATCTGCTGGTGGTAGGACTGCAGGATGAGCTTGCTGAGGGAGCTGCTGCTGTCTCTGTGAATCTGGAGGAAGTTAAACAAAAAAAACAACAAAAAAAACACACTTCACACACAACAACTGTCAATTTTTTCATCAATTTTTTCTCAGTGATAAACGGTTTTCAGAAGCCGCATCATTTCATACCCAGGGTTTGATGTCACCATATCTTAGAGCGTCAATGACCAGTTTCAGACAGTCGCCAATGTCTTGATATGAAGTCACGCCTGTAATAAAAAAACAACACGGAGGGAAACGGTTGTCAATCTGTTTGTAATACTTAATCAAATTAATCCTCGTTCCCTTCATAGAGGAATTGGCTCACTCTTTCTCATCCGGACCCACAGTTGCTCCACAAAATCCAAATCGCCTCGTTCCAAGAAAGAGTTGAAAATGGGAGTGTCTGTGTCAGTCTTCAGCTTTAGGGTCTTCAAGAAAAGATGAAGACGAAAGAAAGCTACTAAATATATTTTGAAATGACTTGTGAAATATGCCTTGATTTTGACACTATGATACCTCAGCCTTTGTCGCAGCCTGGTCCGGCTGTGTCTTTGCAGTGCTCTGAAGTTCTGAAGAAAATGAAAAAGATCATATTCTTTTTAAATACCTGTTAGCATTAAAATAATAGTGAAAGGGGCATTGATTTCACAAAGCAGATACCTTCTAGGAAGGCCTTGGTCAAATCTACAGCTGACATGCTTTCCAATGGTTCCATCCATTCAGTCTCACCAGTTCTCAAACCATCAGCAAGAGTCTGAAATAACAGGAATCTGATATATATTTAGTGGTTTATTTGTGTAATGATACTCACTGTCATTCATCTTAGACTACTACTACAAACCTGAAGAAACTCTAGCTCCCTGTACATCTCGAACATTGGGCTCCTCATGTCCCCACTGGTGACTTTGATATTCTGAGTGTGAACAAAGATAAATAAGGCAAATATACAAAATGTACTACTTTATTTTGTATCTTAAATTGTCTTACTAAATTAAAATAAAAAAGTCAACTGTATACATCTAAAAAGTAAATATTTATGGTAGAGAAAGTGTATGTTTTGAGTGTGCACTACTGGTGCTTACCAATGTTGCCGTAGAGGACAGAGGTGGGGTCTCAAGGATACTCTCCACATGGCTCCATTTGAAGTCCACTGTCACGCTGCTCTGTGACTCAATGATGGTGTTTTCAACAACACTGGAGCCAAACAAGGTGTACCTGGCACTGCCTTTAATGACCATCTGGAAGAATTGAAAGATGTAAGTGAATGAACAATAATTCAGATTGACTTAAAAGAAAGGATGCACACTTACTTACCGAGGATGGGTGATGCCTTTTCTTGTGCTCTTGTTTAAGCTCGTCCAAGGTTATGAGAGATCTTTTGTCCACAGTTGAGTCTGACAAAATTTAAGTTGGAATTAAAAAACAATTGCCAGGAACATAAAAAAAAAATCACAGGAGGAAAATAAAAACAAATATTCACATTAACGATAATGTTTCATGGATGCGCTATACCTTTGCAGGTAACAGAGTATAATTTGACACCAGATACTTTATTGCCTATGCAGACTGTTTCACATCCAAACCAGGTTGTCCCAACTGGATCAGACTTGTCACATCGCACCCACAGAGGGTGTAAGGCAGGGTTTTCGTCTACAGTTGACACATTAGCATTTTGAGATAATGTGTACCAAGACAGCAACTGCCTTTAAACAGAGAAAGAAAACAATTAGATACACAAGTTATATAATCATACTAGCACTTGCTTCATTTAGATGAATTATTCTTCTAGGTCTTAGCATTGGTCACCTTGCTTTCATAATTGTGAGCGGCTGGGGTCCCAGTTCTGTCTGGAGTACGCTGGCATCATCAGCATCATCATCATCAGTAGTGCCATTTAATGTTTCAGTCATTTGTTGATCAGCAGGTTTGTTTATTTTTGAAACCTTATGAAATTAAGAAATAAAAACATGGTCCAAAGGTAGGCATAGGTAAGGAGTATTGAATAAAAATGTTTGTGGAAAAAGGGTTAACCACAAGTCTCTTGAGTTATGTTCATTTCTTTTACAATGGTGCATGGATGTAGTACACAATGATAGTAAATAAGCTAGTCAAACTAGTGATGTGTTTGAGAAGAAGCATGCAGCAAGAAACTACCGTCCTCTAAAATTCAACACAATATGTTCATTTATTTAATGTACATATTACACAGTAATACTTGTCTAGGGCTTACAGCTACCCCGAATACATTTAGTAAGCATTAACAATACTCACTGCTTTTTCACAGATGAAGACTGGCTGGTTGCCACAGCACAAATTCAGCACAGAGATCCTGTCAGCATTCATCTTTAACATTTGGATATCCTCCTGAAACCCAAGAAATACTGTATCAAAATCACTATTATAACGATAGATACATAACGTTACACCACATTGGGACAATATTTTACTTTAGGTCAAAGTAAATTAAAGGTTAACTTACCTCATATGTGTATGGATCATTGCTTTCCCCATTTTGAAGAGACCTCCGACCAAACGACATAACACAGCATAAATTAACCATACTTGGTAAGTAGTTCGTGGTTATTGAAATACAGAAATAAAAAATAGAAAACAGGAGCAAGAGGCTGTCAAGTCATCCACTGCCTAGCGTTACTAATAACGTTAAACAAATCTAAACAAGTAACGTTAGTAACGTTAAGCTTTCAAAAGTACACTCACCGAAGAATATTGTAAAACTCCTTAGTACTCGATATCAACTTTGAGCCCATTGCAAATGTATACAACAGAACTCTTGTTACGGAGCAAACAATATGGAGAAGGAGTAACAGCGTTTAACGGACTGCCGTGGTAAAGTTTGGGCCGCTACTGTTGATAGTTTGACAGTCGCGCGCTAAGTCTAGCTCTGACGTCATAAGGTCACAGGTCATGATGTTTTGTTAAAAAGTTTAATTATCAGAAATTAATAACTGAAGTCAGCAAAGTGTATAAACAATCTCACCACACATACACTATAAAATAAAAATAAATTAAACTGTATCTTTTTCTTTTTTAGAAAAAATGTTTACTAAGAAAGTAGTTCGGCCTTTACATTCATCCTTCGCCAACATGGCGGAAAGAAATAGTACCAGCGGTACCAACAAACTTTAAGGTGGTTCTGTTTAGCCGTGAGAAGTTGATTGAAATGATAACGCAATTGTTTGTTACATTCATTAAAAAATTATCATATGTGTTACTTTGCGGTAAGCAAAATAATGGTGGGAAATAATCTAACGACGGAAGTGATATTCGTCGAGGCGGAGGCATAAAGCAAATTGGGTAGATTACCAACTTCCTTTTTTCTGTGGCCGCCATAGCGAGTGGAGCGTGGTTCCCGGCGAGCCGAAAAGAAATTACCGAAAATGGTGAGAAATAACACTTATGTCGCTGTTATCATGCTATATAATACGTGGGGGTTATGTCATTGGTTGTATGTGTCAAATAAGCCCGCATTTTCTGTTAGTTAGCAGCTAAAATTCAGATTTAATGTAGCAGTGGGTTGAAATTATCCCGGCTAGTGAAGCTAACACACGAGGAGCCATTTTGGACGAGCAGCTAAAGTTGCTCAGCCCCGATACACGTGTGGTTGTCTGTTCCGTTGTAGATCGGTTACTTTACAAGGGTATCTAGATAGCATATGTTATCTAGATACTACTCTATGTATTAACGTATATAAACTCTCTTTATGGTGTTAATACAATCTGCAATGAGTAGACAAGGTAAGTTAACGTTTGAAACTGGCTTAGGAAGCCACGTTAGCAGAATCGAGCTAAAGCGAAGAATCTCATATTTCCCTGCGAATTTGTCAAATTACGTGATGGTATTGAGCAGTCCCAGCTATGTCAATCGTGAGTAGCACTTGATTTGACATGTTACCAGTTGTACCGAATTACATCAGACTTTAAAGTTAACGTTATTAGGTTGTCAACTCGCACATGCGAAATATGTTAGATTGTTCTAAAATATTAATTTTTTCTGACTGCCACTGCAATCTTGGAGTAACTTATCTATCACCATCTCGAAAAACGTTATGGATCTGCCTGAAGGTCAATGTTCGTTTTGCATCCTAGGCCTGTGCACGACCCCTGATTTCGGTGTATTCCGAGAAAGGAGAATCCGCAGGCAAGAATGTTGTCATGCCTGCTGTGTTCAAGGCTCCAATTCGCCCAGATGTTGTGAATTTTGTTCACACAAACATGCGCAAGAACAGCCGCCAGCCCTATGCAGTCAGTGAACTGGCAGGTGAGTGTGTATGTCTTGAGCTGGCATGTTAAGGCTTGGCATCACTGTTATACTGCATAACAGTTGTCAGGATTGCTCACTTATTTACAAATTGATGGATTTTGCCTTTTAATTTAGATATTTAATTGTGTGTTTATTTCAGGCCACCAGACCAGTGCAGAGTCCTGGGGTACAGGAAGAGCTGTGGCCCGTATCCCTCGTGTGAGAGGTGGTGGTACTCACCGCTCTGGCCAGGGTGCTTTTGGAAATGTATCCTTTTACCAGAACTGAAGTGTTAAATTATATTCCTCCCTTTTTTAAGTAATGCTATGTGTCAAGGCAAATTAAAATGAAACAAAAAGACTTGCATTGATGGTGTAATTTGCGTCTGACTCTGTGACCAGTGACAGAATGCCTACTGTCGTATGCTGGCACAGATGGCTGACGAACAGGAGTGTCTGAGCAGGTATTAGGCACATAAGTACTTTTTACTTCAGGAGATGTCAAACCTCCTTGACTTTGATTTAGATGTGTCGTGGAGGACGCATGTTTGCCCCCACCAAAACCTGGCGTCGCTGGCACCGCAGGATCAACACAACTCAGAAGCGTTATGCCATCTGCTCTGCTGTTGCTGCTTCTGCCATTCCTGCACTTGTGATGTCCAAAGGTAAGCCCCACTAACCATTTCTGAAGGTCAAAACTGGTGTTGAGAAAAATATTTTTATAATTATGAACATTTTAAGTACAGCTTAACATTTGACTTGCTATGATGGTGTAATTTGCGTCTGATCCTGTGAACAGTGACAGTTGCCTGCTGTCTTTATGCTGTCACAGGAAACTGATGTGTGTTAAATTCTGAGCAAGCTATGGTAACACTAGTCTTTTGCCAAAAGAAGGTTGAGTGTGGATATCTTTGGTTCACATGATGGTTCTTCTTTTAGGACACCGCATTGAGGAAATCCCAGAAGTCCCACTGGTGGTTGAAGACAAAGTGGAGGGCTACAAGAAGACCAAGGAGGCTGTGCTCCTTCTGAAGAAGCTTAAAGCCTGGAATGACATCAAGAAGGTAATTTAAATTCTGACCACTCCATAAGGAACACATGATTTGAAATTGAAACACATTATGAAGTTAAAGTGCGGTTTGTATCCATCCATTTATGATGAGTGTAGGAATCATAGGTATTTTTATACATTGTCCCCTCAATTTTAGGGGGAAGTTTTGAACCTTTAAAATGACACTTTACTCAGCCTGTACAGCAGCCATCTTTTTAAAAAAAAATTTTTTCCCCATATAACTTTCAAGAGATTCCTTCGTTCTTCATACAGTATTAATTCAAACAGCCTTAATTCAAAAACAAAACCTGGTTCTTTCAGAAGAATTAAGAACTGTTCCTCTGCCTGGGTATCTGCTTAGATTTTGTATATTTATTAGGGATTACTAGGTCTATTATGTTTGGTATATTGGTATAATTAACTTTCCATTCTTAGGTCTATGCCTCTCAGCGCATGCGTGCCGGTAAGGGTAAGATGAGGAATCGTAGACGGATCCAACGCAGAGGTCCATGCATCATCTACAACCAAGACGCTGGTGTCACCAAAGCCTTCAGAAATATCCCTGGTGTGTTTTGTTCAATGTAGTTTTAATTACTTGTTAGCTAAATGGATATTGGAACATTATCCAAAGTCTTTATCTTTAATATGCAGCAGTGTGTGTATAGTTCATATGCAGTGGGGTTTACAAACTTACATAAAGATAAAAATGGACAATGTGGCACTGCTGTTCTTAAGACCCAGTCACTGCATGGCTCTGTAATTATGCAGGTGTAAATGACTTGATGTTGCAGTTATATAAACTTTAAATTCCATATTTAATGAAGCAACTAGACAACACTCAACCTGGTGTTAAATTATTCTGCTGTATTATGAAGGCATCACTCTGCAGAATGTGAACAAACTGAACCTCCTGAGGCTCGCACCTGGTGGTCATGTTGGGCGCTTCTGCATCTGGACTGAGAGTGCTTTCCGCAAGCTGGATGATCTGTATGGCACCTGGCGTAAACCTGCTTCCCTGAAGGTCGACTACAAGTGAGTATTTAAGAAAGCAGTCGCACTGTAGCACAATTTAAACTGGTGTTCACGTTACAGTGATGAGCTTCCACTTCATGGTCCGTGTTTTTGAATATTTGTGATATTTAAGAAGTTCTGAGTTTGAACAACAAAATTAAGTTGTAAGTTCACTGTTTTCATGATTTGAAATTGGTAAATTTATTCTTAATGCCTTATTATTCCAGCCTGCCCATGCACAAGATGACCAACACAGACCTGAGCAGAATTCTCAAGAGTGAGGAGATCCAGAAAGCACTTCGTGCACCCAAGTAAGCACAGATCACTTGACGATCTTGACATTTGTTTTAAGCTTGTCAACTATGATGATGTTCCACTTCAGGTCCGTGTTTCTGAACCCTGATTATTATGGAGTCCTGAGCGACACAGATTATCACGAACTTGTAATTCAGTAGACGTTTACCTTGTTAAGACTGGGTTATATTGCCATTACAGCAAGAAGATCAACCGCAGAGTGCTGAAGAAGAATCCTCTGAAGAACTTGAGAATAATGCTCAAACTGAACCCTTACGCCAAGACCGCAAGACGTCATGCCATCCTCAAGCATGACCCAACTGTAAGAACCTAAACCATTCTAAGTTGGAAGCACAAATTGTAGACTTTAATTGTTGATGAATTGTTGTGACTTTGAAATCTTGTTTGTCTCCATAGATCAAGGCTAAGATGCTGAAACCCAAGAAGAAGCCTGGAAAGAAGGGTGCACCTGCCAAACCCAAGGCATAAATCTATACTTACAGACTGGTGTTCAGTAATAAATAAATCAGTTGTTTCAAATTTTTCATTTACAAGACTATTTATTTCACAAAATCTAAAAATGTTTTTAGTCCGCTTGTGCTGTTAGGACAGAAGGTAAAAAGGAATAACCAGCACACAGGGTAAGCGGCATTTGTTATGCTTACCATAAAAATTTGATCATTGGAAAAACGTGGCTTCTCTGGCAGGCCTGCAATGTAGCCTAAAGAATTGTTCAATACGTAGTTGGTTTCACTTGGCGTGTAGGTTTCTTCACAACTGAAATCCATTTAAAACTTCTTGGTTGGATGACCATAGGAGGTGGGGTTTCCTGTGCCGAGAACAGGTCTCACACT
>JAPMOB010214516.1:21747-44874 GCA_029875015.1 Lepomis gibbosus
GGGTGTCGATGGCACTGGTACAAATGGTTGGAAACTGAAACATGTAGATAAAGTTAAAGGGCTGAGGGATGTTTTGATATTGTTTGCATCCACATTGTATGTGCGTAGCAATCCTTGCTGTCTTTATATAGCCCCCTCCATTATAGATGAATCCCTTTACTGTGTTGTACTCAGTGGATGTAAACATGGAAAGCAAAAAATGGTTGCAATACAAGTGGAGTAAATTGTACATGGGGTAAGATGAGGAATCGCAAATGGAGCCAAAGGAGGACCATGCATCTATAGCAAAGGTGCTGGTATCACCAAAGCCTTCTGAAACATCAGGTATGTTTGTTCAAATGTAGAGATCATTACTGTTACCTGACTGGATGTCAGAATAGTATCTTAAATCTACATATTTAATACTTAATGCATAGTTCTTATGCAGGAGGAATTACAAGCTATGTAATAGGACAGTGTTGTGACAGGAACCCTGCTATTAAGACCTTTTCATGTGCATAATGTTTCAATATTGCAGTTATTTGAATGGTGTGGCATCAGGGTTCAAGTTAAAAAAACAAACTTTAAAATAACTTAAAGAAGCAATAAGATAATGCAATATGACTTAAATTGTTGTGCTTTATTATAAAGGCATCACAGCAGAAAGTCCAACTGCCTGCCCGTGGTAGTCACGGGTACACCTGAACTGAGTGCTTTCTGCAAGCTGGATGAGATGTACACCTGGTGGAACCCTGCTTCCCCCAAGGTTGACTACGAGTGAGTAAGGAGCAGAAGCAAGTTAATCTGTTGTTGATTACATTACAGTGATGAGCTTCCTTCAAGGTCCGTGTTTTTGAAACTTTGTGATACTTAAGAAGTTCTGAGTTTGAACAACAAAATTAAGTTGTGAATTTTCATAATTTGAAATATGCTAATTGTATTCTTAATGCCTTATTATTCCAGCCTGCGCATGCACAAAATGACAAACAAACACCCAAGATTCGGAAGAGTGACACCCAGAAAGCACTTTGTACGCCCAAAGTAAGCACGGCTCACTTGATGATCATGAAATTTGATTTTAGCTTGTCAACTATGATGATATTCCACTTCAGGTCCGTGTTTCTGAACCCTGATTATTATGGAGTCCTGAGCGACAGAGATTATTATGAGCTTATAGTTTAGCAAGTTGACATTGTTAAAACTGGGTTATATTGCCATTACAGGAAAATGATCAACCACAGTGCTGAAGAAGAATCCTATGAAGAACTTGAAAGATAATGGTCAAACTGAACCCTTAACGTCAAGACGGCAAAAAATCACGACATCAAGTATGACCCAACTGTAAGAACCTATAGAGTTGAAACTTTAAGCAAACATTGTAAACTTGATGTGACTTTGAAATCTCCATAGATCAAGGCCAAGATGCTGAAACCCAAGAAGAAGCCTGGATAGGAGGGTGTGTCTACCAAACCAAAGGCATACATCTAAACACTGGAGTAGAGTGATAAATAAATCTGCTGTCTCAAATGAGTAAGACCGTTCATTCAGAATTTTCTTCACAAGACTTTATTTCACATAAGCCTACAAAGAGTTTAATCTGCTGGCGCTAAGGACACAAGGTAAAGAGGATTATCAAGCACACAGGTTGAGCAGCATTTATTATTAAATAATTTGATATTTAGAAAAAGATGGCTTCTCAGGCAGGCCTGCAATGTAGCCCAAAAAATGTTCAACTCAGTTAATTTCACTTGGCATGTAGGTTTGTACACTAAAATACAACTATTAATTGCGCAACATTTGTCCATTTAATACTCTGTATAAACATACATTTTGCCATAATACAAATCCAGTCATTAGAGGAACTTCGGCATAGGAGCTTTGACGTAGACAGGTCTCACATTGCTGTACCGTGGGTGGGTGTCACTGGCTGATTGAGTCCAATGGTACTGCACAACCAGCCAGCAAAGTCGACCTGCTCTGCTTCGGACTGTTTGATAAAAGAATGTACCTGAAGAAAAGGAAAGGTGTATAAGATGGCTAGAGATTAAGCTACATTTAGGAAATGAGAAAACTGCTAAATATGCTCACTCACCATCAGCTGTTTCAGGTCTGCTCTCTCTGCAGGATTCTTGACCAAACTGAAATGGAGAGACAAACTGTCTTAGAAAGTAGAGCATTTTTACACCACTAGGTGGCATAAAGTGTGATTGGCAGATGTGGATTTTTCCCATTGGTGATTGAATCCACTAAATGGTTTAAATATTTCCCTTACATACCATTTATTGACAAAGTCTTGAAATTCAGAGCTAAATATCCCAGGTAGCTTTGGTGGAGGCTGAAAATTTAAAAAGGTTTAGTCAGCACTGAATGGATCAAATCTAACATGAATTCCATCAAAGGCATTACAATAATATTCACCAGGATGTGGTCATACTGCGCACACTCACCTCATTGACAATGTAATCAAGCAGCTCAAAAATGGCCATCGGCGGTCTGCTGTCAGATCCATATGCTGGGGGAGGGATAAAAAAAAGATGCCAGCCTTTCATGATTCACTCTGTCCTTTGCACTATTCATAATTCAAGATTACCAATAGATGTTAGCTGATGATATAATTGATTGTGGTAAACAATTTCAACAGACCTTAAAAATTTTTCACTCAAAGTTGCTGTAATAAAAAATAGCCACTGCAGAAACACGACAATGCAATCTCACACTTACAGCTGCCTGGTCGCCCAGGGGGCCGTGGCTTTGGGGAGGACTCACTGGAGGCTGCCTCTCCTTCCACTGGAAAGCCAAAAATCTGTTCCAGTTCTTTAGCATCTGGTGGTGGGATAGGGAAGCGTCCAATGGCCATTTCAACCAGGGACAGACCCATACTCCAGATGTCCGACTGAACAGAGTAATGGGTGCCTTGTAAACGCTCCGGCTGCACAAGACAAATAGTTATATCACTAATACAACCCTGTTTCCAAAAAAGTTGGCATGCTGTGAGAAATGTAAAGAAAAACAAAACACGATGATGTGCATAACATTGGAACCCCCATATTTAATAGTATGTAATATTTAAATAGTGCCAACACAACTTATCAAATTTTGAAACTGAAACTTTGAAAAATAATGCACATTTCGAATTTGATGCCAGCAACACATTTCAAAAAAGTTGTTACAGCGGCAACGAAAGACTGGAAAAGTTGTGAAATGCTAAAAAAAAACATCTGACGATTACTTTGGTCAATGGGGGTGCGCTAGTGCACATGGCACAGGTAACCTGCACTTTTGTAAAGGCACATTTAACGCTGAACGATATATGTATACAGGGTTTGGAGCAACATATGCTGCCAAGTAGATGACTTTCAGGGAGTGCTTATTTCAGCAAAACGATGCAATACCACATTCTTCATATATTACAACAGCATGGCTCCATAGAAAATGAGTGTGGGTTCTAAACTGGCCTGCCTGTAGTCCCAACTTGTCGACCATTGAAAATGCATCAAACAAGAATGGGAATACATTCCACTTTCCAGAGTGTTCGAGTGTTGTTAAAAGAAGAGGTGGTGCAACAGAGCAGTAAATATGACCCTGTCCCAGCTTCTTGGAAACGTGTTGCTGGCATCAAATTCAAAATGGGCATATCATGTTCCTAAATGAATAACATTTTTAGTTTAAACATTTGATAAGTTGTCTTTGTGCTTTATTCAATTAAACATGGGGTTTCAGCTGCAATCATCCCATTTTGGTTTTAAATACATTTTACACAGCATGGCACCTTTTTTGGAAATGGAGTTGGTCTTTACCTACCATTACTGAGATTGTATAAGTGGAATGTTGCAGATGAAATACTGCAGCATAACAAGTAAGAACATGACAAAGCAAATCATGAAATTCATGATTAACAGTGACATGTACGTGCAAAATCTAAATGGATCACACTTGTTGAGGCACATGTTCTGGTGCAGTGTACACAGCAATTAGTGGAAGCCTTAAGGCTTCAGACAGACAAAGGAGAGGGTAAATTGGAATGAACACTGAGTAACCAGTTTTAGTCAAATGATGCATGCATGCTAAAAACAAATAAAAAAATGAATGATTTACATCTGTTTTTGTGTTTATAAATTAGAAAGTTGGGGGTACTATCAATTCAGCATCTTGGTATGCCACACCTATGAGGTGGATGGATTATCTCAGCAAAGGAGAAATGCTCACTAACAGATTTTGACAGATTTGTGAACAATATTTTAGAGAAATAGGCCTTTTGTGTACATAGAGAAAGTCTTAGATCTTTGAGTTAAGCTTATGATGAATGGGTGAAAAAAAACTAAAGTGTTTATAATTTTGTGTACATTTAGAGCTCCACATTGCATCATCTGATCAGTGATATAAATTACTGTGTATATATAGTATATATTGTTTACATGGGGGTTACTACTTTTTACATAGTTGATGCCGAAAAAATATGACCACCTCGGCATGAAGCCTTTGTATAAAGCCAGTCCCAGTTGACTGAGTCCTCTAAATTGGGAATCAAGTCTGAACTTTGGACTTCACTAGTCCTATGAATCTGAGACTTACTTCAATTGTATCAGGAATCCTAAAACCAAATGTGTGAAGGAGAGCAGCAAGAAAAAGAGGAGCGTGCCCATTTAAACTCACAGACATGTAGGAGCGAGTGCCCACAAAGGAGTTGGCCATGGAGTCTATGAGCTGTCCGCTCACTCCAAAGTCACACAGCTTGATCTCACCGCGGGAATTCACTAGGATGTTAGAGGGCTTCACATCTGAAGAAGGGACATGCAGTATTTAGGAGAACATGGTGGGCAACTGATCAACAGGGAACAGAAAGCACCACACAACAAACTGCTGCAAAGGCCCGGTGCATGTTTTACAGCTTGTCTGTTTTAACATTTCCTTTCATCATTAATGTGTACAACAAAGATCTAGTCTATGCATCTTAAAAAAGGAATTACTGTCAGGTGAATATACTTAAAGCATTGTTTTTAAGTAAAGCATATCTAAGTACTGGTATTTGTTTATTTAGAGGTTTGTTTATTTAAAAGTTGGTAAAACTTTTATTTATATACAGTACAATGAGTTTTAGCAAAGACGTAAAATGCTGTAAAGTAAGAATGCCTTCAAAAATATACATGTTGATTATATTTAGCAATTAGCAAAATGCAAATTGAATGACAAATGAAAAATTTAAATCAAATCAATTGGGGTTGTTGTCATGCTGTAGAATAAATTTGGCGGCCGATCAGATGCTTCCCTGATGGCTGTATGATGAGAAGTATCTGCCTGTACTTGTCTGTGTTAGGAGACCATTATTTTTGACCAAATATCCAACGCCGTTTGCAGAAATGCCCTAAGTTCCTGTGTTTTCGTGCATGGTTGAATTGCTTGGCCTTGTTGAAGGTATGGCTTTTTGGCCACAAGTCTTCCATGAAGGCCACTAATGATCAGACTTCTCAGATCAGATGTATATAACCAGAGCCCCAAAGTTTTCTGCCTGTTCTCAGCTGATGCCACTGCTGGACATCTTCACACCAAATATTGATTTGATTTTTCTTCTTTTCACTCACTTTGCATTTTGTTGATTGATAAATGCCAAAACTTACATGTTTTGCACAGTACTGTATAATATGAATGCAGTATATACAGTATAAGTAAATGAAATAGGGGTTGACCTCTGTGCATGATCTTGTGTTTCTCCCTCAGGTAGGAAAGCCCTTTAATCACCTGGAAAGATAAATATTGCATATCAGAGTAGTAAGGATTTGGATTATTTGGTAGTGCAAAAGAAAGACAAATATAGCTGTAATGTGACGACCAGAACATTAAACGAGTAGGAGAGGTGTTGGAGCTACCCACAGCGATGCTGACTTTGCCAAGGATCTGCTCTGGGATCTTGCCTGCCTTCTTCAGTGACTGATCCAGGGAGCCTCCGTCCTACATCCAGCGGGAATGGAAAATATGGAGAGAATATACTAAAAGGGCTCCTTTAAATTCTAAATATAATTTGTAGAATTCAACACATTTAAAGCAAAATTTGTTTCTTTCAATACCAATGACATTATACATTGAAGAAACAAAAAGCCATAGCATAGTATGTAAAGCAGCAGTCAAAGTGAATGCTGCGTAAATAAAGTGACAGTCAAAAAATTTTAGAGATAAGTACCATATGCTCCATGCAGATGCTGATTTCTCCATCACTGTAGAAAGCTCCATAGAAGCCCACAATGTAGGGGGAGTTACACTCATGTAGCACCTGAAGCTCCCTAATGATCTGGTTCCTAATCGCTGGTTTGATCTCTAGGTGGATCAGCTGGAACACAGAAGACTTCAGGCTTTATTTATGTTCTCAGATCTCACAGAACATGAAGATACAATCTGTTCACACACACAAGAACATAAGACACAATACATGTTATGTCTTAGTAGCTGAGTGAATACAGCACATTCTACATAAATGCAACATTGCCGGTTCAATTCTGGCTAATCACTTTTGTTGCATGTCATACCCCTCCGTCTCCTACTTCCTGCTTGACTCGAGCTGTCCATTCACTAGCAAGAACCACACAATCAACAGGTACGGTTAAATGATTTATTGATGATCGAGACAGAAAGATGTATGAGGCTTGCGGTTGCTGAATAGATTCAAAAGCGTTGTGGGGAAACTACGATAGGGAAATCTGTTGTAGCACCTGGGCACGACGGACCCCTTTATAACCCTATGGAGAGGAAGAAGGAGATCAGGAGGCCGGACAGAGAAAGAGGTGGGAGGGAGGCATGCAGAATACAAGAGCAAAGAAGAACAGTTTGGACGTGTGGGTATTTATGGAAATGCTGGCGATAACATTGTTGATGTGTGGTCCTGAAACTCTTCTAATTAGCACCACATACAGGTGAATGATGCCAAAAATAAAACAAAAAAAGATCATATGAAATAAGTAAGTCATGCATAGCATCGCAGCTCTTGGATGTTGTGACTCCTTGCACTCTGACAACATTGATGATGCCTGTAAAAATCAATGCCCATCCAACATACTCAAGAAGAAAATTTTTAGACATCTGTAAATAGTTATGCATTCTAAAGTACACCTCTCTACATTTAGCTGACACTTTTATCCAAAGCGACTTACAATTGCAACACATGTCAGAGGTCACACACCTCTGGAGCAACTAGGGGTTAAGTGTCTTGCTCAAGGACACAATGGTGAATGGGTCACAGTGGGGGATTGAACCCGGGTCTCTCACACCAAAGGCATAGTCTTATCCATTGCGCCATCGCTACTAGATACAATTTTGGCTGAGTGGTTTTCTAGAAGCAAAAATATCTTTTTTCCCCACACTGTGTCTTCATTAAAGCCATACCTAGAATAAGCCATCAGCTTACCTTCCTCGCCATAATCAGACCAGAGGGTCGGTGGGAGACCTTGAAGACGACTCCTCCGTTGCCTGCACCCAGCTCACAGATCTTCTCAAAGTCATCGTCCTTCAGCTCTCCCACCTTCTGCTTCTGTGTCAGAAAGGCCTCCAGGCGTTTCCGCTGCTGCTCATCCAACTCAAGCTCTTCTAGTTTCTTCTGCAGCGCCTCTAAGTTTGTTCTTAGAAAGAAGATAAAGAAAGACATAGAGAAAGATTCATATATTATTAATGTGTTTTTCCTAAATGAAAGGTCCTTGAGTCCATTCAGACAGAACTTTTGATGTTCATTCATGCAGATGTTCTTAACGGGAAGTACTGGCTCTCCCCCCAGGAGACATGAGGCAGTCCACGGTGCGTCCAGATCTACGGTCTGTTATATCTGTCTGTATCTATTATATTACTGAAACCCTGGAGAAAAGACAGAGCTTGGTTTGTCACAACTACTACCGCACATCTCTCTGGCAACAATAGCAGCCAAGTAAAGAGGCGGCAGGTAGACAAAAAAGGCTGCAAGGTGTTTTTCAGTGTTTCTGATGTGAGGTAGCTCAGCATTCCTCTTAGCACTGATGCTCCCCTGATGCTGTTGTCATGGCGATGCATTTCCTTGAGAAATCAATTATGGAGTGAACTCTTCCGACCTGCTTCTCTTTGGCCTCTCCTTCCCCTCCAACTATAATGTTGCAAAACACTGTACGTACTGCAGCAAAAAGAAAGTCTAAGCTTTTATCATGGACTTGATAAGAAGGTAATGAGTCATGTTAATTCAACTGATTAGATATGAAAGAGCTTTTCACTAGCAAGGACTGCACCACAACAATATGTTATTTAAAGGATTAATGGAAATTTAGATTGTAGCCTATAGATGTGTGAGGAGTGATGAATGAATGCAAAGCGAAAGGTTGATGGTGAAAGAAGGATGCCATCTGTTAGGCTGGTCTAAGGGGATGTACAGAAGCCAGGGCGGAAGAAGACTAAGTGTGTGAGTTTGGTCTTGGACATGTTTTTACCTGAGATTATTATGGGCCTTCAGAAGGTACCTAGATGAGACATGGGAGAGGTGTGCACTGGATTCAATAGAAGGGAATAGGAGGGGGGGGGGTGAAGGGATGTGGGTATGGATGAACAGAGGGAGGGATGAGGTGGGAAGGTGAACCGATGAAAGGGAGGGTGGGTCAAGCAAGCTGAGACAGAGCAGGATGAGTAGACCAGGTATAGACATTTACAGGTGATTAGCGGTGTAACAAGTTAACTTGTTAATTAACGTGCTGATTTTATATTTTTAAAAAACAGAGCATAGATGTCTGTTCATGTAGACTATTAGAAACAAGGCACATATTAGCATTTTTGAATAAATTATATTTTTTAAATAAATGTTTGTTAATGCAAAACTAAAAGCATTGTTCTGCAAAAGAATAAAACAAAGGCATTTCATTTGCCTGCAAGTGTACAAGCTATTGTAAGGTGCTCTATCGTCTGCTGCTAACAAAAAAGAAGAGCTTTAATTTAAGTGCTAGTCTTTCATATTTGCATTATAATATGCATATCTGATGATATTAAGACAATGCTCTTCAAGCTCTGTGGTAATTATGTTCTTTTAAATCTTTGTACTTGATCACGACTCAGTTGGAAGCAGGGCAGTATGTGCTCCTCTTTGCTGCTTCACCACACAGCAAAGAGAGGGTTAAGTGGTTTTATTTTTGACAGGAGGCCTACATATCCATGGAGACGAGGCGCTGAGTTTGAGTTGGCTGTGGGCAGCGTGGGCGTTTTGTCGACAAGAGCTGGGGGTGGAAGAGGCTGGAGATACTGAGAAGAGGAACAGCCTGAAACACACTTCAAACAATACGTGAGAGGGACTACAGTAGCTGTACACTGACGCCCCCTCCCTCTAGGAGCAGGAGGAAGTGAGCTGGCCTTTTGTACCCGATTCTCACAATATCCAAGGACATCCAGTAGATCGTGAATGCAAAAGACACAATATTGCTGCAGCTTGCCATAAAGTATAGGAAAGAAGGTTGCATTGCTATTAGAAAAATTTTTGAAGTTATGAGCTAGACATGCATAAAAATTAGAAGCACGACTAACAATGTTTCATTTAGTGATGGTCAGTTATTCGAGATCCAAGGAAAATAGATCACGTTATAGTATTTGTAATCGTATAGTCTGATGATTTCATGAGGAAGTCGTGCTTTTATTTTCAAAATATTTTATCTGCAAGAAAACAGTAGTCACTTAAAGTGAAGGGAAAATAATGCCTTTAGAACTGGGTGCATATCTCTGATTATAGCAAACAAGTACCAGGATATGGTGAGTGGTATCTCACCAATGAAGAATTAGCACCCCAAACTATGTCTGCTGTATGAGTTAATCATGATTTCCTTTTCATACATTCACTCACTCACACACACACACAAACACACACACACACACACACACACTCACACACAAACGAACACACACACACCTTGCTTTATTCCTGCATTTGTGTTCAAATGTGTCAATATGAAAAATTAAATTTGTTACAATATTTTCTAAAAATAAACAGCCTATACAAAGGAATGGACAATAGTACTTTTCTGAATAATAAGCTACAAAAATTCCCCACAGGCATAAGTTTGGATATATGGAATAGTAGGATCTTATCAAAGATTTCAGCAAATAGTAAAATGACTGAGTAGGTTCATCCAGAACGTGTTGTTTTTATTTGTTCTCATATCTCCTCTGATAATAGTACATGCTTGGCTGGCATCATGTGGGCCACTCAGTACACTTCTCCCATGGCTGTCGGCCATTTCACACTGAGAAAGCATTTTGTGGTGTGGAATGGCAATTCCTTTTCAGCAGAGTGGATTGGTCTGGTTTCAATAAGAGGCTCATTGATTGCATTACGCTCATCTGCACATAATATGCAAGACCTTTTGCTGCTAGTGTGAGCATCAGATCCTCCTGTGTGCTGGTCCATATTATACAAAATAATGTGCTAATTTTTAACTGTTTTTAAACATGAGCATTTTCTTCCCACTCTATTCAGTTAGAATATAGATATTGTATTATGAGGCTAGACACAATTATTCCTATCTAACATCATTATACAGTACAGGCCTGTTTCACAGAACACATTTCACATGTTACTGTAGTAAAATCCCAGGTGTAAACAATTTGAATGATGGCCGAATGATGCTTCAGTTTCATGACTGTCATGACTTACTGGGAAACTTGATTAGAACAGAGCCATTGTTAATGTTATTCGTTAATGTTTAACCTGTACTTCCTACTATGACAAGTCAAAATTGGGTTCAGCTATGCTGACAATAACATTAGGTCATTATAGTCAGTGTACCAAAATAAGAATGATAGAGGTGTAAGCTGAGAAGAGGTATAATTAGCCAAATTACAAAACAGCTAGGTTCTTAGCTTGCTACACGGTCACCTAGTAAAAATTCCATAACACTGTTTTATGCAATTTTGTTGGCTTTGACATTATTATAGAATAACAAACACCTGTCAACAGCTACAGCCTATGGATGCCTAAATTGTTGATTTTGTTACCATTAAAGTCACAAACTGACACAGCGGAAAGTGCTCCCAGAAAAAGATACCGTCTGGCCTCTCACAGGCCTCTTCTTCCACTCTTTAACATCACGACTATGGTGGCCTCAAATATACACACCCATCCTATTATCCCACATGTGGAACAAAGGCACCTGGCTCTTTTAATTAATTCATCCCCTTCACTGGTTTGCAAATGTTTGGAAAAAACTCCAACTCTCCAAAAACAAATCAACCTTACACCTTTTTGTTCCTTATACTTAATATTAGTTAATATTAGGAAATAGCCAATTTCTGGTTGAGATATGAAAGGAGTGTACAGCAATCCTAAAGCTCATCCACATCCACAAATCAGTTTCCTATATATATTCCTGAGTACCTGCAGATCAGCCATAGGCTATCTGAATGGTATTCATCTAGCTTGTACCTGAAAAAGCAAACATTAAAAAAATAAAAAATAAATCTTCCATGTTTAATATTTACACTCACCATTTTTGGAAGTGGCCATTCATCGGCCTGCTCCTCCATAATACCTACAAATTCAGATGCCCATTGGTCACCTCTTACAACAAATCAGACATAAATATTATTTATTTTTCATTTGGGCTTTAAAGAAGATTTATGATGATAAGTCTAGACACCGAAAGTGACATGATGAAAAAGGCACTTCAGGACTCATCTGGTCTGGAATTACTCAAAAATGCAGGAATTTAAATGGGCGATCAATACTTGGTCTAGAGTCTAGACATAAACCTCTTGCCCAATAATATATTGAATCAAAGTTTAATGGATTTGGCTCCAGCATTTTGAGAGTGAATTCATCCTAGGAAAGAGAAAATTTATTTGCTACCCTTGTCAATGTACTCATTCATTAATAGATACAATTTAACTTGTAATAATGTAACTGGGTACCTATAACAGATTTGAAGTAGGCGTGCAGGGGTTTAGATTTATGCAGTGCAGTGTGAAACCAAATGTGTGCAGTGTGTGAGGCCCTGCATACGAGTCATTAACCGTCACTGGTCTGAAACAGGATTTGCTTTCCCTCAGAGCCTCAGACAGCTGAAAGTGGGTACCCAGATAAAACTGTCTTTTCATGGAAATAAGGTCTGAGTAACACCAGGCTTTCTGTCAACCGTGTCACAGTGCACAATACGACAGTATTACTGGACACACACACACATACACACACACACTGATTGTGAGTTCCTGCTGTCGTGGGAAGAGGGACTTCTCCACAACAGGGGCTTCCAAATATCTGATTGAGTTCCTGATTGTTGCCGTTTCTTGTCATGTCATGTTGCTCCTCGGCCTCAGCGGCAGGAATGTGCTGCTTAGCTCCAGCCAAACATTATGTCATCATCAAAAACTTCTACTGAGCAAAGCCAAGGCACAACCCCTCCGTTTAACCCTACTAGCATGCTGTTCATCCAACATAAACATCATTAGCAGCAGCTAGTGTTGTGTACAGGACTAAGTCTATTTATTATAATAAAATGTCTCTCTTCAATTTCCAATTTAAAATGAAATGTTACAAAATTATGTTACAGATTCATGGTACTGTTAAGATGTTTTCTGACCAATGTCAGCTAATGTCAATTAGTATCTTCCACTGAATATGTAGAGCACAATCAATTAGTTGATTAATTGATTTATGGATCCACAGAAAATTGGTTGACATGTTTTAAAGCAAAAATGTTAATGGTTCCCACCTCACATCAACACACTTTGTGTTTTTGACTGTAGCAATTGGAAGATGTCACCTAGCTTTATGAATGAAAATGTTTCACTGTTCTGACATTTCATAGGCCAAACAAATAATTGATCAATCAAGAAAATACTTGGCAGATTTGTTGAAAATAATTGTTGGTTGCAATTTGTACTAAAATGCGGACCTGTAAAAAGTGACACCTAAACATTTGCTGCAGAATTATATTTAAATTTAACGCAGGATTTTAGTTAATTGTTTTTTAAGTAATTCTTTGCAAAAGACCCAGATAGCCTTCAGATGTATTATCTAATGATGAAACAATGAAATATTCCACCTCTACAACACATCAGAAAACCAGCCATCACAAAGGATGACATGTTATGTAATTGTCAACTGATCCAGCTTGTTGACTGGACTTCTTTCTGTGAACTGAGAACTATGAGAGCATGATGTCACAACAATTTAGTATCTCCATTACTGTGTTTTGTCAAACGCTGGTGGGAACGGGCCTACGCAAAACCTCTTCAACATACAGAGATATCATTCTACAGGCTGCCTCCTCGCAAAGGTCAATCTCTGACTAATCACTATCCACACAAAGTGGGCAGTTCGAGTGACAGAGAGACCTGCTCATCCGTGAGACTATGAGAAGATGACCTGAGAGCTGCACATTATAGACCTTTGCAAACATTTTGACTTGTCATAGCAGGAAAAGCACAGGTGAAACTAATTTTTGTTAACAATGGCTCTGTTCCATCCAAGCAGCAACCTTTGGGTCTGAAAAGTGAGTAAAATAGACGACAACGCCGGGTGAGCTACAGAGCGTATGTTGTTGGTCCAAATCATTTTCCGCATTATTTTTCGAGTTCCGAGACTGGAAACGACAAATGGAATTCTCAATGTCAGAATTCCTGTTCATCGACTGTAGTAAAAGCTGTGGTATTCAAGATTTTTTAGCCCTTTTGTCTTTCCAATTTAATAAGCCGTATACACAATACTGTCTTACCGTTGCCTATAGGCATATATATGGCCCCTTCTGGTTAATCACAAACTCGAGGCATCAAAACTGTAGTCCACAAACAGTGGGTGACATCATGGTGGCTATCCACTTCTTTTATACAGTCTATGGTTCCATCATATGTCCCAATAAACCATGCCAGCCAGCACAAACTCAGGACCCTGTAACCAGCTCACCCAAATGGAATCCAGCCAAATATGTTATTAATTATACCTGTGATTTTCCTGTTATGACATGCCAATATGTGGACTGTCTATTTATATAGTATCTTCAAATTTTCACTGTAATTAACTGAAAGTTAAAATAATAATAAACTGGTATCATGAACATTTTAGCTGCTGCAATATTTAGTGTAAACTAGAGCATTAAACAAGTGCCAAAAAATCGACTCATGCCAGCTGCTAAAAAATGAGGATTTGTTGGTTGGGTTTTAAGTTGCTTATTAGGGCTCTTTCATAAGAGTCCACCAACTCTTATGAAATGATCATTTAGGTAATTTATCAAGCATAAAATGCAAACATATGCTGGTTCCACCTTCTTATGAGGATTTGCTGCTTCTCTCTGTGTCATATTATTTTAAAAGAACTGTCTTTGTTTTTGGACAGAAAATACTGTTTTAAGAGCTAAGGGGTATTTTTCTTTAACAATTTCCCTACATCGTATAGTCTAAAAAACAGCAAATGATTCATCAATAATGAAAATGTAGGCGCATCACACATATTGAACTATTTGAAGATTTCATCTAGGGCTCTGGGAACTTATAATCAACACACACACACACACACACACACACACACACACACACACACACACACCTGGTGCAGAGTCTCAGAAATACCTAAGAAAGACGTTTATACATACTGTAAAAGGACTATTGAGTTATCCGTATATTGCAGAATTGTCATGAGCTTTATAGCATATTGAACATAAATCTGGCATACATGACGCATCTGACAGCCGTCATCAATATTTATCCTTCACCAGTCGGGATATCACTAGCAGATAAATGTTGACACTCACTCTGTGGCTCCGGTGCCGTTGATCGTGTTTCCATCTGGGATCGGGTTGAGTTGGATCGGCTCTGGCTTCCTTCTCTTCTGCATCTTGCACATACACACAAAAACAAGCTGGTATAGAAACACACGACCTACAGCGGTTTGGACGGAAAGCCGAAGAAAAAGAAAAGGCAGGTTAGGCAGATTACTGACTGAGTAAGACACACAGCAGTGCAACCATGAGCTGGAGGGTCTGATATTCTCCTTAATGGGTGAATGTGAATGATCAGGGAGATTAAACGTCACAGAAATATTTACATTCGTCTTCCGGACAGCGTGGCTGTACTTGGGACAGCGCCCCCTCTGCTGGCAATATGTGCTATTACCATGCTCACCTCATGGCACACATAATTTAACATAATATTATTTCCTACTTATTTACTTCACTATTTCCTTTTATACAACGTTATACTTTACTTTACTTTACTCCTTTATACTTTATAGCTTTAATTACCAGTTACGTTTTGCATTACATTTTTTTATACTGTTAGTGTCCAAATTTGGTCATTTTGAATTTGAATTTTTCTGATTAAGTGTTCCTTTATGGGTTTACCACTGACCTTAATAATGAGAAAATCAAGCAGTATAAATAAAGCTAAAAAACTATGCTCCAACATTACTCTACACCTCCAGCATTTTCATCTCTAACATACTGGTCACTAACCAGTATTCTCATTTGAAAACAGCCCTTTAAAATAATTTCACCAAATTCTTTATTCCACATTATCATCGGCCTCCAACAAATCCAGTGACACTTTCTGTACATGTTCTGCTGTTCATACAGATCCTTAATACTTCCCTTTGTACATTTGGTACATTTTATTATTGTTGACACTCTCTGTGGCTCTTGAGAGGATTAAAAAAAGCTGTTGATGATTATTTTTATATTGCACAAGAGGTCTGACTTTTACAGGAGCTCAGACTTATGCTCAATGGTCCCAAACTTTCTTGTCTTTTTCCATCAGTGCCCTGCTTACAATTTCTACAAAAATAACAAATCTCCAACTGCTTTTGCATTTAAAGCCATTCGATCAACTTGGACTTTGCAGAATTAAAATCAGCACAACATACTTTAATTTTCAGATAGATCACAATATGGATATGTAGTCAGACTGTTTGACCTCTGTGTAAAACATTTATTAGAACCACCAATAAATGGTTTCACGTGTTTGATAGGAGCACATCACTTCCCTAGTGAATGATGTGTTAGCTGTCAGCCTAACCTTACTATGTAGATCAGATATCAACTTGGAACTGGCTGCCATTTTTACAATCTGCTCTGAAGGCTCTACAGATTGTCCTGACAGACACAAGGCCACTGAGTCGTGCCTGGTTTACCAAAAGTATCTTGCTGCCAAAATCATCTTTTTCTCCATAAACCAGGACTGACAGGGTGGAAAGATTGGTCTTTTCCTATCTCGAGCCCATGGACAGGAACTGTGTGAATTCTAAGTTGCTTTTGAAAAATTGGGTTCTGGGCATTCGAGTACGTCAGACCTGACTACAATCTTGGTCTCTCATGTAGACCATAAAACATCTGCACCAATGGATTTGCTTCCTCTGGGGGGTTGGGACCGTGTGTTTGAACTAAATTCTGCTCTTCAAATCCCAACCCTAAATAACTTAAAATAAGTCTAATGAACTGCTCACAACTTATAAACATGCACCCTGAAACGAGGAGTTGCAAGTGCTGTTAATATTGTTTTGTATTAAGGGTTCAAAAACAGTGTTTAGAACCTTTGATCTACACTTTCAACACTTTTGTTTTCAATATATGTGACTTGTTGGAATTTAAAATGTCTGCTAAACTTAATGGGAGATGTTGTAGTAATGTAATAGAACTTAATCTTTAAGGATTAAAAAAATCATGTCATCAAAACGGATATGTAACAACTGAAAAGAGTGAGTCAACATTAAAGCTTCTAAAATTATTATTATCATGTAAACAAACCCCATGCCCCGCACCCACCCACCCAGCTGCCTGTCCAACCGATTCCAAGGTGGTTAAATGAAAATGTTCACAGATATTAAACAATATAACATGAGACTAATAAAGTGGTTATAAGAGTAAAGCATTTGAATTTCACTTTAGAGTCATTTTCTATTACTTGTAGGGATCAGGGTATAAGCACTCTTACAAGAGATGATTATGTTTCATCAAATGACAATATTCAATATTTTTTTCATTTACCTCTCTACTGGTCGATGATCATTTGGTTTTTATTTACCCAGGTTTTGAGATTTCAGTCTCTGAGATTTCCCCTCCACCCCAATATACTTGAGGTGAATGTAATTTCATTTGTGGTTCTCTAAACATTGGAAAATGACACTTGTAGTCCCCCTCCACTCCAAAATGAGTTTTTCTTATTATTACTTCAGTTGGAATCCCAACTAACTTCAACCTCACTATCCCTAATCAGTCATAATAATTGTGTGGCTGTTTTGATAGTGTGACAGTATCCAAAATCACATTATTAAAACTGTTCACTTTGATTTTGTTAAAGTCAGCCTTCACTAACATATGTGTTTTGCTTATTGTTACTTCACGGATGTTTGTGCTACACTGTGTAGAATGATGAATGTGATACAATGATATTTCACTCTAACCAGCACTTCACTTACATGCAGAGTTTGGCTCTAGAAGACTGTTTTCACATTCAACTAGAGAACAGGAAAGTTTCTCTGTTCTTACCTTTAATCTGAGTTTAGGACATCTACATAAAAGCATGATTTTGTCAACATCGTTTTGAAGCCAATCCTAGTCCAACTAACACAACTGTGATGTGGAAACCTAAACCCTCCAGTGAATGTACACTGACAGTGGACATTTCAGTGAAGCAGGAGGCATCTTGTATCCATAATATAGATTCTGGATTTATGAATGAATGAGATGGAGCAGATGTAATTTAAAGATTTATTTTAACAAAGTATTTTTTCTTTGTGGAAAACCACCTTCAGACCTATATTATTATTCAAAGAAGAGTATTTTCATATATGTCTTAACATGTCTAGAGACAAAAGAAAAAAGAAAAGATTCAGCAGCAACATTTGTGTGTGACCCCGGACAGTACACAAACCTTGCCATTTTTTGAGGGCAGACTGGCTCACACACATTTTTTTCAATGAGGACTTAAAGCTAACTATAGAGTTTCTCTTCTTGATGTTATTTAGAAGAGCTGGAAAGTGTTGTTACCCATACAACCCTTGAACCTGACTGGAACCAAATCAGTTATACCCCCTCTTGTGGTGTAATTATTGCATTCCTTAATTCTGGTGAAGTAGTTTCACAAATACTTTAGAAAAGAGCAAAACTCTCTCTTCTACCCTCAGACATTTAAGGCTGATGAAATGAGCTGCAAGAAGATGTGTCCTAGATGGAAGTTTAAGGAACAACCTCACCAGTATATTTTGCGATGTCTGTAGATTGTTTTAAGAATCCTAGGTGCGCTTGTATACCAAAAAAAGGCATGCATAATCAAAATTACACACAAGAGCCCCTACCAATGTCTCTAATGCAGTTCTATCTAAAAAACTTAAGAAACTTAAGAAAACTCTAGCCCGAAATCAGATTTTTTAAATTAACTTTGGTGAGCACCGCCTGAGCCATGCTCTCCCCTGATGCATAGTTTATAGATTCCTTGACTGTGACTTCAGTGTCTTTCAACACAATCCTAAAATCTAGGTCCTTCTTTAGCTTTTCAGCTTTTATCCAATGACTATGGCCTCTGTTTTACCAAGATGGAGTGACAGCTTTTTGTCAGATAACCGTCTAGTAATTTACAACTCAGGACCTTTTCAACCTCTGATTTATCTTTGTGTCACACCAATAATGAAGCATCATTTGCATATAGAAAATTGTCACATGAGATAGCAGATTTCATATAATTAATATATAACATAAAAAAACATTGGGCCCCAAACACTTGTACAGCCCACATTCCCATCCACATCCACCTTTTGTACGTCCCTCTCAGATACGAGCTGCTACATTTTATGGCCACGCTGTCAAATCCCAATGCTTTTAACTTTGTTTGTAGACTGGCATGATTTACAGTATTGATTGCCTTTTGGAGGTCTAACATGACCCTACCACAATACTTTCCCCCATCTATCTCTCTCCTAATGTAATCGGTGGGCAAGTGTCAGTAGAGTGGGATGTCCTGAAGCCTGACTGTACAGTATAAAGCATTAGAGGAAATGTATGCATTTATCTGGTCAAAAATGATCTTTTCCATTACCTATAATAACATAAATAGGATTGCTATAGGCCTATAATTACCTCAGTCCAGTTTACTTCCTTGTTATGGAGAGGCTTAACTCTTGTCTGTTTAAGTTAATTGGGGACCTTCCTTAATGTAAAGAAAAGGTTTACTATATGTGTTACACAAGGAACGATAGAATCTGCAGCATCTCTAATGAATCTGGCAGTAATATTCTCCAAGCCAGTTGCTTTAGATGGGCTACGTCCTTTAAGTCTCTTTAACACTGCTTCCTCAGACACTGTTGCAAAAGAGAAGGCATCGTTTATAATAATAAAAAGTCTGAACGTGGCTCTCTCCATAGGATCCTGACTGACCTGGCAACTTATAAACCAAGGTATTTGTACCTAACAGTTGTAAAATAACTATATTTAGACTGTCAGCTACCCTTATCTGATGTAACCTTGCCTCCAACATCCAGACTAAGATTGGGAGTTTTAGTTTTGAGCCTATATGATGTGTCTTCAATGTTTCATACTGTGCACATGACATCAAGCAAATTAATATCTTAATACTTCTTTAAGCCTTTCTTTTAATGAGTGTCTCCTGGTTGAAATGCTGCGCATTTTGTAATTTGCGTGCACTGACCCTTTAACTGCCAGAAGTGGAAAAGCAAAGTATTCAGTTATCATGGCAGAAAAAACACACGTGGGAAGATGGTTACTGAGAATTACAACAAAAGTCACATAGGCCACCAACCCACAGCTCCAGTCCAACACTATTTACTCACCAGACACTGCTGCGGCGTGAGTTCACAGCAGATGAGACATAAAAGGAACAAGCTCAGATGCACTGATGAGGACGAGCAGCAGTGTTGGAAAACTAGAATACACTATGTCTTGTTTGATGCTGTGGATTTGTTGCCTCATCCACCACTACTTTGTTTGGGGAGTTAGGGACTCTTGGTCAGGGATTACAGCAGGCTACAAAGGCAGCTTCTGAAGCAGCCGATAACACCAGCCAGTTGCTCTGGCTGAGTAAAGAGGCCAACAGTTGGGGTCCCAAACATCCAAATCTGTCCAATGACTAAGACTTTAGCCACATGATGTGACAACTATGGTAGGACAAGTCATGCACTGTTTTCACTATAGTTGCTGTTTATTCAGTGGTTGAATCTCATTTGGATTGTTTGAGATTTCCTCATGAAACCACAGTCAAGAGAATCACCTGCAACACATGGACTGATATTTAGGCGTCCAGTCTGTTTTACAGAATGAAATTTGTTTCTTTGTTTCCTTCACCTTCACTTTCATCCTTCTAGACCGGATGGGAGTGTACTGTAGGACAAAATCAGACCTCAGATTCTTTTGTGCGATATAAATGTTTAAAATGTGCTTTAAGCAATATGTGTTTTGTTGACTAATGGCTAGATGAAGGCAAATCTTTAAAAAGATAACAGTAATAAAACATGCATGAAAAGGATAAAACGAAAACAAAGAAGAAATCAAGGATTTTTAAACCAAATAACCCCCCCCCCTTCCTCTCTGGTGGTGTAATGGATTTTCTTGTTTCATACATACAGCATAATGTCCCTTTGCCGGTGGCAGTGGGAAGGTAGAGCTGTGCCCTTCTGTTTGAGTAAGATAACTTGGCGAGCTAATACAGAGGCAAAGGCAAACGTGTCTTCTTTTAATTTTGGGCAGATGTAGTTAATCTGGAGCCAGGCCAAAGACGGCACACAGAGGACTGTCTGCGCAGAATATGCCTGTGAACACATTTCTGATAAAGTAGGAAAAACAGAAGTCCAACACTCAGCTGAACTGAGGAAGCGGAAGTACTTACAAATGACTGAGACATGAACACACACAAAAGTGGGGTACACCGCTGGGAATACTGCAGGTTTGGTTTTAAAGAGATTATGGACTATGCTGAACAGCACAAGTTCATGGTACACAGACAAAGATGGTGTAGAGTAACCAAATACATCCACTCTACAACTCTGCTTGAGAACAAATTTGATTCACTGTACTTGTACTTTACTTGGGTAGTTAAATTTCACGCCAATTTATATTCCACTACATTGTCTGTATTTCACACGTATAGTTACTAGTTACTATACAAATTAAGATTTTACACATGACACGCATGGAGAGTTTATCAAATATTATGCATTGTTAGAGTTTTAACCACTCATAAAATGTAAAATTTAGGAAAATTGGTCAATTAAATGATTAGTGGATTGACAGAAAAAATAATTGGCAGCCACTGTTATAAATGATTAAAATTAAAATAATTAAAATATTTTTTCTCACAGAAATGTCAAAGATTTCATGGTTCCGTCTTCTAAAATGTGAAGATTTGCTGATTTTCCTTGTTGAAATAAATTACAGTAAAATGAATCATTTGTGGTTGGACAAGACAAACAATTTGAACATGTCATTTTGAGCTGTGGGCAAGTGTGGTGGAGATTTCTTACTATTTTCAGGCTTGAGAAAATAATCATCATAATGATCAATGAGTAAAACAATCACAAGTTATCTTCATGTATAAGGTCATGAACCAGTACTGTTCCAATAGCAATGAAATTGAGCCATTCAGTCGAATTTGGGAGATTAGGTAATTGCTGTAAAATCAGATATGGATCCTTTGAATGTATATTATATAGAACACCAATGTGTGAATTTAGTTGTTATTTCAGGGATTGGGGTGTTTGACATTGCACATAATCACTGAGAAACATCTTAAAGAGACAGAATGCTTTTTTACAGCTTTGAAATGAACAGTTTGTAAAAACCTCTAAAAAACATATTTTGATATGGTTGAGTGGCTCAGGAGTGTCAGCAGAGTTTTGTAAGGGCAATAGCAAGATTGGAGTGGCTGCAGAGGTGCTGATTGGTGGTGTAGGTGACTACAGATCTGTTCAGCATTGAGAGCTAAGTGCTATTCTTGGATCCCGAGCCACGGACAATAGGCTACTTGTCACCTTCCCTGTGTTCTATGTTTGTCATATTATCAATAAATCCCATGAAAAGATCAAAACCAACAATGTCTCAGTCCATCTTTCAGTTTATTTTCAGACTACCCTACCCTGGCACTTAGCACCAAACCCATTTGTTTCTGCTGAATATAGTTTCATTTTTCAAAAAGGCTGACTACTTGCCTAAAACAGGTGGACACTGTAGTTTTCAGCAAATGTTACTCAAGTGAGTGTAAATGATGCAGATGTTGGGGACTATTTTCAGCTGCAGATTAATACACTTTTGGTGCTTGTTTGAGTATACAGTAGGAGGACATTTTTATGTAGCGTTGATTCTAAACAAACCAAAGTGCCTGTGATCATTGTGATGAAGGGACATGCCGCACACTGCAACACTGATGCATTTTTAAACAGCAATGGATATTTAAGGCACAAACATGGAGAATATCAACAGACATTTGTTAAAAGGATGTTTTTTCAGGTAAAACAACCATTCAGTAACAAAAGGAACATTTGCCATACCACAGTCTGACAGTCTGACCTCCCTCTAAGAAACACACCTCTGTTAAATGTCACTATAAGAAACTAGATTTGATGCTCGGCTTCCAAATCTTCCATGTGGAAAATCAAAAGGGGAATCTTGTCTGTCCTGGGAGACATCAGGATTACAAGGTGTGAGGCAGTTCTATACGACACGTAATGATGCTTGAAACCTTGCTTAGAAACACAAATGCAAAGACTTTCTGCCATCAATGGTTAGTCGACTTCCTCTTCAAACTGTCATAGAAATCTGTCATGGGCAGGTGAGAATGTGTCAGTACAAGTGGATTTTGAACAATCATCTGAATACTGAAGGAAAACCTAATTTTACCTGATCTAACTTGATCTTATTTTTTTCTGGCTCAGAGGAGAACAGAAGTGTTCATCCTTGCAGAAAAATATATAGTATCTAATTATAATAATTAAGTCGTTCTGGGCAATTAACCCACTCTCAGCCCATATAATCTTGAAGGCTGCAGCCATGTGTGGCAAGCAGGCAGATAATCCTTTATGGAAAAAAATCTATCTTTGCATTTTATTCCCTTACAGGTTGTATGGCCCAACTTCTGTGCCTTTTCAAGTTGAGTAATATTTGTTATAAGTTGTAGGAATATTGTAGGATTATGTTTATGGAGAGGACACACACACACACACACACACACACACACACACAC
>JAPMOB010214519.1:0-11380 GCA_029875015.1 Lepomis gibbosus
GTTTAGTGGTGTTTTGGTATTTTCCTGATTTCAGTTCTGTTCCAGTCTCATGTATTAGTTTCTGTACCATCATGCTTGAGGTCTGTCTGCTTGTTTATTTATGTTCTCTGCCAGTTTCTTTAATTAATCTGATTTTGTTCATTCTGCTCTAGTCTCTGTGTAGCCTTTATTATTAATCCACATCTTTAAGTTACTTAGTATTTGTCTTTTCTCGTATCTTAGTTCTTAGTCCTGTACCTTAGTTCATGTCTTAAGTGTTCACTCACTTCTGTGTTTTGCCCATGTCTAATCTGAGTTCTGTTTTATCTTTGCTTCCTTGTTAGTGTATTCGTGATCTGTCTGCTTGTGTCTGTTCCCCCAGTGATTCCTCTGCTTGCATGTCCACTAAATCCTTTGAGTTCCAGTTAAGGTATGGTGTTTTGCATCTGTGTCTCTCTGTTCTCCCCTGCTGTCTCTCTGCTTGCCTGCTTGTCTCTGTTTTCTGTGCTGTCTCTCTGCCTGCCTCGTTAGCCCTGATCCCAGTCACCTGTGTTGCTCCTGCCCTGCTCGTTAGTCCCTGTGTATAAATAGGTGCATTTGTCATGTGGCGCTGCACAGCGCTAACTTAGCGCATGCTGGACTTGACATAAGGCCAAGGGGGTAAGCAACAGTTGAAAAAGTGAAGCTGACCAAAGCCTGCACGGACGGTTCCATGTAGGCTCAAAAATGATGTGAAAACCCTGTGACATCCCGTAGCACATGACAGATGTAACCGTATTGCTTGGATTATAAACTCACAGCGAATCTAAAAAGACTATTCAGCCATCAGTGACGCTGCGTTGGTGTTTGACAGGTGAGCCTCGTAGGTGGGTTGATTAATATGTGACGATCCAAGTCAGATCTTATGCTGCGCAGTAGACGCTGGTGCCATCAGGAAGTAGCCCTGTAGTAGTATTTCATTGGTCCAAAACTGGCTTCACTGCTCTCCATTCAAATCAGCGGGGTGGCTTCGTCAAGTAATATACTGTCTATGCATAAGGCATTCTGGTTAGAAATTGTGTCCGACATTAAAACCTTGCGGGAGCAAGGTGGCTGCAGGCCCCGAGTCTGGGAGCTGCAGTTGCTTTTCCCCGACTGCACCGAGTTGGAACTACACTATTGCCCGTTCTCGCGGCATTTTTATTTGGAATTGCCGCAAGATCAGTCATTGATCTCAGCTCACAGTAAGCTGCTGCACGTAGAATGTGTCCGATTTGACAGCGCTGTTTTTATACCCCACCCCTGCAGTCACCTGCAGCTCACGTTAGACTATCAAGTCGGTGAAAGTCAGCCGTCGTCATCTCGAACACACCTAATTTTTGGTGTCTGTTCATTCCCTGTCTGGTCACTGTAGTGTTTAGACGCTCTGTCCCATGTTGCTGTGTGTTGTCCTGCCAGCCTGCCTTACTTGTCGTGGTTCCCTGGATTTGCATTTTTATTAGATCACCTGTTTATTTGTCTGTTATTTTGGATTCAGCCACTCCATTGTAAGTGTGCTCACTTTGTTTATTGAAATTAAAACTTCTTTGAACTGCACTCGCTTGCTGTGTCTTGCGAGAGAGCGAGTGATTTTTGTCAAACTTTTACATTTTAGTAGAATTATTAATAAATTACTAAATAACAGTTGTATGTTCATGTTAATAAATATACTTTTGTAATAGATATTAAGTGTTTTTTACTCTAGTAGCCTAAATACTTGAGTCTTTAGTGTCTTCACATTGTGCTTTATATATGGCAGCCTCAAGAGGTTTAAATGACTTGGTGAGAAGAATTCAGTGTGAAATGGGATGTGATGCTGCACAGTGGTGTTCCAGTCCCACAGGCTGTGTTGCTGGACCTCACTGACTCCTGCCCACCTCTCAACCACCTCCTTTCCCTCTGTCTTTCTTTCTCTCCATCTCTCACTTCCTTTCTTTGTCCACTCCAGCAGAGAACCACCATTTTCTCTTTCTAGCATCCTTTTCCTTTGGCTATCCTGCCTATGAATAAAACTTGCTGTTCTTAATTATTTCGTTGAAATAAATGAAGTCTGAGCTCCAGTCCTCCAGAGTAGCTCATGCTGATCTCCACCAGAGAGGCTTGTGGCTTACTAGTGGCATTGCTGCTCACCCACATCAGTCTCATCAAGAGCTGTGGTTTCGCTTCACTTACAGCTTCATATATATGAGTGCTTAATAGAGACTGATTCATTGATATTCTAGCCAAACTGCCCAGGGATTTGGCAGAATAGGCACCAGCAGAGGAAAGAGACAGAGAAAACAAAGTGATAGAGAATGAGTGGGAGGGGAGGGGAGAGACTGAGAAAGTTACACCAGATTTGCAGTGGCACGCTGAGATGCCAGGGATGATAAAATCATCTCTCTCAGACAGGCCACTGTGATAGACTAGATTCGGTCCGCTCACCCACCCACCCCCTCCTTACTTTATTCTCACGCCGATCTAGCGCATTCTTCTTCTTTTATTCACTGACTCAAACATGATGAACAGGAGCAGGGGAAAGATGAGCAGCTGGTCTGGTCTCGGCGGGGCGAGGGAACACATTTGATAAAATCAAATCAGGTGGGTCAAAGGTGAAGCCTGCCAGTCTCCCTGTGGAGCGGCCAATGGTATCAACACTGCACAGATAACCAGAATACTGTGGAGCTTCAGATGAAAATGTTACAACACCACATCCCACTCTTCCAAACTGAAAAACTCATTCCTCTGTGCTCCACCCCAATGAATCAGTTTAGACTTGATTGGGTCCTCTAACTGCCTTTACTCTTTATATTCTAAAGAGATAGAATAGCAATGTTTGTTTATTAACACAGTTCTGACCATAAAAGCTCACCATTTTTATTTTTATTCACGACTGTATGGCTCCCCATGTTCATTTTCTGTTGTGAGATGATGACATCATGCGTTCCTTCAATTTACATAGATCCATCTACTTGCCGCTGGAAGTCAGCTGTTGGTCTAATTAGACTGAGACTTTGATATGCAACACCTCATAGAGCCAAAGCACCAATTGAAGCCATTATACAGTGTTCGGCTCACTAATAGATTTATTAGAGGGATAGAGTCAGCTTGTTACAGAGAGTCTCATGAAAAGAGCGACACAAATGATCTCTGCATGCTATGCCAAAAAAGGACCATAAATTAGGGTAGTGGGGTGAGAATGTCAAAGATATATCTAGCAAGAGTCCTCTATTCTCAAACCCTGGTGATGGAAGAGAGGGCATCCTTCTCCTTCTATATGCATAGTCATAGAATCAGGCTCATATTTCCTTCATTAAGGCCCATCACCATTCCTCACCCTTAATCATCAGCAGCAGAGAAAGGTCATTACCCAAGTAAATTACCTTTTTAGCATTTGATTATTTGCTTTTTTCTTCTTTTCTCTTTTTTGCTATAGGGAAGCAGGAAGTATCATACAGTTTCTATTTACATATATGCATATCTTATGTCCACCTACAGTATGGAAACCATGTAACCACTTTTGCTTCTAAGTAGTATACTGCAATACACTGCAGACAATATAATAAATATAATATAATATAATATAATATAATATAATATAATATGGTCAAAATGAATTGTTTTGTTCTTTGAGAGACATGTCTCAATCTCCCCTCCAGTCCCCTACGGCCCTAATGAAGCATCCTCAAAAGTTTCAAGAAGTATGTTTGCATTTACGGAAAATACTGAATGATTAAGCACTCTGACAGTCCAGTGCACTTACCCAGCACACGCCGTAAAACATGTGTTGAAAGGTGGGCATAATTCATTCCCCAAACACTCGTGCACGTACGCAAATAAAACTTGCACACTCTCTCTTCATTTATCTGTGTATAGCTGTGCATGTCTGTTGGTCTGTCCATCATTCGCTCTCCTACACACAAGCACTCTAACAATATATGGCATTTGTAAAGAGCATGGTCCAGTTAGAAAAAAATTAAAATGTTAAACTTCAAGGTAAGATAGAATGCATTGTTACCTTTGACATTCAGATGCCGCTAGAGGTTATAAATGTTATCTATTTTTGTGACAGGAGTAATTTTAGGGCTTAGGTTCAGTGATGACCTGCTGAATTTTAAGATCTCAAAATTAATTGTACAAGCAACTAGGTATCATAGTCTATTTCAAATTGTTTATGTACAAACCAAGGCAAGTGACAATTCCCTAAATACCTCACCCAGACAGGGATTTTCCATTCATAGCTTGGGAACCGGAACAAACACACACTAGCCAAAACATACAGTCATACTCAGAAGAGAGTTTGGAGGGTTGTGTGTTTTGCATTACCTTTCCAAAATCAATAATGCAAGAGCAAAAGTATAAGGAATGGATTCAACATTGTGTTTGTTAGTTAGTTACGCACAGGAGCAGCCTAACTTAGTGTATCTTCTCAGGCCAAGAGTTAGTAAATCACTAGATAACCACAGTACATTAATAGGTGGGGTTTCCGATGAAGCTAGATGTCAGGACTGACACATCCACTGTGTGGGAGCCAGTGTAACAAGAGACCCATGGTGACACTATTTTCAAACCTTTAAGTGTACCTTGTATGCGCATATGCACAGACCATAGGCCTTTTTATCAGGATGCGAGACAAACACAAACGTGGACGTCGTGAACGCAGCATTTTGCTCAGACTCTCTCACTTTGGCATGACAGCTAACCACTAGCTGACAGGCGCGTTTTGTCAGAAGGAGCCGTATGCTTCATGACGATTGCCTATGACTCATAGCCTTGACAAGAACACATTGATTACACACACAGACAATTCAGTGTTGAAAACAAGTATAATATTATAATATTATTTTAATTGTGGTGAAAATCAGAACAATTTTGAAGTAAAATTTCAATGTTTTACAGATATTTGTCTGAACTAGAGACACCCAACTTCAGGGGACAATCTCAGACAAACTGTGACATCCGGTCACTGTAGACTAACCATCACATCAGAGTTTAGGCTAATTTTAACCTTAGTGTACATTTTTCCTTACTTTACCGTACTATAATACAAGGGCTAACTAGCAAGCCTGCAATACAATGCACCTTTATTTCCATGTACTTTATATGTTCACTTGAAAGGATGCTGAATTGCTATTCCTTAGATTCTTCTTTTTTGCATCATTTAATGGCTCAAATTTTTTTTTACATTCTAAAATGAGTCAGCCGGAAACAAAGAAGTTAGGTTAGGATGGATTTTTCCACTAGCTTACAGTGTTAATTTTAATTATCTAATAAAAGTGATAGCTAATAAACTATATCATTCAACTGCCGTTGACTAAAAGCGTTAAAAACTGCTATGACTTTCAAGTGGTAAATCTTACACAATAATTATTGTAAACTGTATGCAGTGCTAGGTTGGACAGCTTGACAGGCTTGCAAACAATAACCAAGGTCAGAGGAGTGTAGTGAAGTGTCAATTATAATTAAAAAATGTTTTCTTTCCATCTATTTAAATATTAAGCTACATGGATACAATAACCTCTGTGTTTTTGCATATGACATACATATCTAAAGCCATGCTGCCTGATTGACATCTTCTGTATGCACCAAGTCAAACCCGAGATTTGAGTCACCAAACCTTTGATCATTTTTTGCCTCTGTCAAATCTCTTTTGTACACAGTAAAGCTTACATCACTGTTCATAGGACATTTTGTAATGCACAGCAGTGCCTTGATATTCATTCCTTCCTCCCTGTAGATTACTACTCTTTTACAGTTCTGAGCATTTGTCATCCATTGCCTTTCCCATCCACCGCACTGGACATGCAAGACCAAACAATAGTTACCCAATAGCCAGTGGTGTATGTGCACAATTTCCATATCCCCCTTATTCTGTACATCTCCCCTCACCCTCTTGAGATGTTGGCTATGAATCTTCATTGCATCCAGTGGTGTGGAAAGCAGCCCTCTCCCAAATGACTATTGATGATAATGCCACACTGTAAGGCATGTGAACACAGTATGGAAATGGTACAGCAAGCCTGGAGGACTAGAGAGAGGAGGGGTGGGGTTGAATAAAATGACGTGGTACAGATTAGCTGGGAGGGGATGCAATCATGCTAAAGCCTGAATGTAATTTTTCTCCAAAGGAATATAGTGTGTTACTTATAAATATATAAATAAATACATTCATGCCACGCATTTGAAATTATAGGCGCCAAACTTAAACAGACCCCCCGATAAAGGGAAATAACTTCCCTGTGAGACAGAAAACAGAGTCAGCATTAGTGTTCTGTTAAATAAAACATTTAATTTATCGAACAACAGAAAAAAGGCAAACATGATGATACATTAATGCAGTGGTGCAGATATATTTATATGTTGGTCTGATATTTGTTGTGAATTTTGTAAGAAATATACTATGGAACACAATTTTTTTCTGCTTGAAACCAGAATTGTTGAGTGGAGAGGGCTGCAATTACTATCAAAGACGGAATAAGTTGTATTCATGGTTTTCCGAACATGCTCAGTTTTTCCTCACTGGTGCCACAACCATCTTTTGCAGCCCGTTCTCATCTCAGGGTGTCATATACCGACGATTTGAGTGACAAAGCGTAGGTATTTTACGCGAAAGGTATGAGAACGTGTTGATACTTCTAATGGCCTATCCATCATTTCCTAAGGAACTATGAAAGGTTACCTATACAGCAAATATCTGTTTACAAGAGAGGAGATGCTACCTAATGACAGATGTCACCATTTTGAAGCCAAAAGGACCAAACAGGTGAGTTCAAGGATTAGTCCCCTCTTTTTGATTAAAGTTAATCTGAGAACTCAGCTGTGGCCAAATTTGTAATCGATGCATTTGTACAAAAAGATGCATAGATAATAGATAAGTGTGCATCTACACACATTGCAGTTTAAATTGTGTTGAACTGCTGTACTATTTTTATTTGTGCAGCTTGTGTTCTTTTCCTTGTTTAATCATGTTCCTGTGTGTATGGAATTTTCATTTTATCCACTCTGTAAATTCAGTTGTGCTTTGAGATCATCACTGATTACCTTTCCAAAATGTGATGATGATGATTGAGATATAGTATAATTGCTGTTGACAGTTTGCAGGTGCATGTGTAATTAATTATTGAATAAATGACATGATGGTAGCGACAAATAAACTCAATGGCCGTGCATATAGGATCACTGCACTGGTGTTTTTGGAGAAACTGCTAGCAACTAAAGCAGCATGACTTTCCATGATGTTAATTCACCAAAATGTAAATAAAGTGTATGCAAAATTACCAAAAGACCTTTCTTTCAAACTGTCCCTGTTGCATTATGGCCTAAATATGTCCCATTTTTGGTAAAGGTTTTCTCTATTTTTTTAATTTCATGTAGACACTTAATACCAACTTTATATTCACTTCCATTACACACAAACCTCCAGATTACAGAATATGCATGCAATATGTACCAATGCAGTTCTGACATGTGCTTTCCTAGTGGTAACTGTCAAAACCTTGCATGTTTAATCATATGATTAAAGTATTATGTAAAACTGTTGTTAAATTGTCTTGTTTTAAATGTAGTTAAATTTAGTATATTTTGTCAGCAGTTTAATGTATACATTGATGAAGACTTATGGCGATTAAGATTTATCGTGAAAACACAGGACTCCTCAATGTGCCCACTCACCCTTCATTTAAATCAGAATATTAATGAAATAAAGACAGATAAAAATAGTAACTTTACAATACACACCTACTATATGTGTCTTGTAATGTATATTGTACTACATAAATATTTTTGTAGTATTGTGAGCGATTACTGTGTATAAAGTGCTGACATCTCTCAACACGCAACACCACACAAGGACACTAATGTGAAAAGACACAAAAGGCCCCACAGACTGCTCCAACAGTTCCCACTGCAAACAAGATGGTCAGTGCAGTTTATGCCCCAGCCTCGACACCAGTGAGACCAATCTTTACCACAAGCATACTGTATCACAATTCTCCCTCTAAGGCCACAAAGTCAACCACCACAGAACATTATAGACTCTGATAGGGAATACGAGACCCTAATCAAGACCTTAATACACTCCCAAACGCACAAATCTTCTCATGCAACATGAAACCCAGCAGCAAGTGCCTCTGCTTTATATTTCTCCCACTTTGTTGATGTGGAACAGCACGAAAAGGAAGACAGTCGTGTCACAGAAGATATTCTAGAGGCCTTGACAGAACGGATAGGTCTCCATTACTGTAATGAGGCTACAGGAATGGCCACCACGCTTCCCTCATTTACTCCATCTCAGCCCGCGCCTCCTCCAGGGGATACACTCTTTCCTCTATAATAGCCTACTCAGTCTTCTTTCACTCCCTCTCTCTTTTGCTCTTTGCTCTCATTCCCTTTTTACTATCCCAGAAATTTACAAGAGGTGTGTAGATTTGTGTGTGTGTGTGAGTGTGTATGAGGGAGAAATGTATCACATGAGAAGCTTAAGCTTAATGAGGAATGCTTTTATGTGTCATTTTTCTGTTAATCACCCACTTAGGCCATTTTTAAAAAGGTAGAGGGTAAATGAAAAAGTCTGTTTTAAAGTTAGTTGTTTTCTTATAAGTCACAAGGAATTGTCCATTCAATCTGTTTCTCTCTCTGGAGTCTCTCTATGGAAGATTTGAAAAACCTAAATAAAAATAAAGAAATAAGGTGAAACACAATACACAGTTTCCTTTTTACAGTTATTTGTCTTTTTGTCTTTAATGACTGAATATAATGTTTTTTATTGTGACATAACAGAAAATAAAGTGAAGAGTAGTGAAGTGTATTGCATTTCAGTAGAAAGCCTAGACCTGCCAATACTAAATGCTAAGCACTGTTATTAGTTTTCATGAAGAGCTGCAGCAGAGGACCTTTTTCCTTTTCAAGATTGAGGTTTATGGTTAAGGCCAAAATGAAAAGTAATCCAATCAATCCAATCACAGCCTTGGGGACTTGGAATATCATGTGTTTTTAATTTAAATATGACATAGTAAATGTACACGTACAAGGAAATGTATATAAAATGTGTATTGCATTTGGCAGATTATTTGTACTTTGAAATGTTTACTCATTTACTTCAGCACCAAGACCATCTAAAAGTGCAAGTGATATATGTAGAACAGCAATGCATTCCAGCAGATTCTGAAGCCTGGCATTACAAGATGACCCAAAAGAACTGTTCATCATCTGACAATCAACTTCCTGCTTCTTTGTGTGGTTGTGAAAACTATTTCATAGCCTTTGCACTATGGCCTTAACCTCTTAAGGGTAAATTGTTAATTCCATCCCAGTGTTCTGCATAGTAATCAGTCAATATATCAGTTTAACAAATAACAGAAGACAAGCTTGTTTCAGTGTGCAGCTTTATTTGTGCTCTGCAGGGTGTGATCTCTTAAAATGTCAAGATTACTGTGGTAATTACTGGATGCATCATCATTAATTTCATCTTTAACTTCTGAACTTTCCAGAGTTTTGTGTTTTGTTTCTGTTCCATGAAAAAATGGATCTATATACAGATATTCTATATTAATGCAGAAACTGTAGCAGGGTACCCATGGGATCTTAA
This sequence comes from Lepomis gibbosus, assembly GCA_029875015.1. NCBI lineage: Eukaryota > Metazoa > Chordata > Actinopteri > Centrarchiformes > Centrarchidae > Lepomis > Lepomis gibbosus. The sequence continues at coordinate 9,563 of JAPMOB010214519.1, forward strand.
AAGTATTAAAAAAGTCTCAAATTTCATATTCCAAAAATAAGGCCTTACAAGTATTAAATTTCATTACAAAGTATTAAATTTCCTTTACAAAGGTCTTAAATTTTTTCTTGTCCTTTCGTTGGATTAAATTAATGCCATTACGATATAAATAAATATAATGTGTGTGAGACAAAATATACTCCGTTTGGTGGGACTTTGATGTTATAAGGCAGTACAGGGGCGAGTTCAATCTCAAAACATTTTGCACTCTCTTGCAACATTTTCGGATTGAACGACATGTTTCCTTGCAACGTTGTGCAACATTCTGCAATGGCTTTGAGGTATGTTTTCTCCCTCACAACGGTGTTAAGAAGGCAGGGAAATGCAGTACGCTTGTGTGTACAACAGGGTGTTCAGGGAACCATTGTTTCTATTGAAAAAAAACGTTATGCTACGTTTTGCTGGCGCTGAACTCAGGTAATGTTCCTGTTTACGTCAATGTTCAGCTTTACGCTCTTGACCGTGGAGAGTTTGTGGTGCAAGAGCTTTGGCATCCAGCTCTGGCGCGTATCAGTCAGTTGTCAGAAAAGAAAAGAAAACTTCTCTGACATGCTACTAACAAGCTAATGCTAGCTCGTTGCCTGAGAATGGGCAAGTGTCTGAAATTCAGAAAGCCAGAGATCTGTAGAAGTTGATGGTTGAGGCTGAGGGCAGTGCCGCTGAAGTTAGCACAACAAGCAGGTAAGAGTGTGAGCCAGTCACACTTTGGCGAGCGCTAATGGAATAGCGGAGCTGGAAGACCCGCTGCAGGTTACTGATCAGTTAACGTACAACAGCAATGGAGAGACAGGTGTGTATAAGACGAGGAAGGTGTCTGTGTGTCGCCGTTGTGCCACTGTTGTGGAGTAAAGTTATGTGAATGGAAACATCCAACTAACGTTAATGCACATAAAACTTACATCAACCCAACCAGAGCCCAACTTCTTATCCCCGCTGCCTTTAAGCCAGTAGTATATAATAATGTATTTCAAGCAGCCTTTTGATGCAAACACAGAATAGAAATAATAATTCTGAAGCAATTGGCATATTATATTGCATTACATTACCATATCTAGCCAAGGTGCAACTAATTGCAACAACATAACACACAATTTTTTGGTATTTTTGATTTCATCCCTTAAGAGTTCTTAGTGCAACAAATTGTATTCATTTCATAGTTGTCATTTACACTGGGGACATATCTCCATCACTTTTTTTAAAGCATTTGTTAAATATGTTCTGAATATAGCTTGCAACAAGAAATGTTAAAAGAACAAATGAAAATGCTTTGAGAAAGGTTTATTTGGACAATAAGAAAACATGCAATGCAGTTTAAAGATAGAAGAAACAAATGTGCATTGTTAAAAAAGTTTCTTAAGATACAAAAACAAGTTGCTGAGTACTGCATTATATTCTTGCTATTATATTCTTTGAATTGTCACCTGAATCACTTTATAGAAATAAAGAAAATTCTACCATAAATTGGTGCAGAAAATGTCCCCAGAATGGAGGAAATAAAGTGTTTTAGAGCTCACAATTTTCTAGGGGTGGACCCCAAGACCACCCATTTATATTTCCGAATTGAATATTTAATCAAATAGTGTTCAAATGTCTTCTTGTCTTGTTCAATAAAAAATATTGTAAACTGTGCATGTGAGCCAAATGTATCATCACACCCCTAATCTGAACCCCTATGTCCCCACCACTTTTCAACACAAAGTGACGTATTCATTTTATCTTATCAGAAAGAGCTATAGAGTTAAATATTAATGTATTATAATTAGGGGTGGGCATAGATTA
>JAPMOB010214521.1:0-17087 GCA_029875015.1 Lepomis gibbosus
TAATTAAAAGGATGGCAGTTTAACTGCAACAACTGACATAAATAGCCCATACGTTACTAGTTCTGTGTTCCCCTCTGGCTATAAGTTAGTAGCCCTCAAGTCAGTCAGTGTTGTTGGTTACACTTCGTAATGTTTTGGCATTTTTAACAATAACTTTTATGCAGAAAAGATGACTTTATGAGATTCTTTACTGTAGCTACCGTATGTGTAAAACACTGACCAGTCTCGAATGCGCCATAAGCACTGACACATACATACTGTATACTGAAATGCATATGCATACATATATACATACATATTTATAGGCATGCACATACTTACACATACATGCTTAACAAGAAAATGTGTGTGTGTGTGTGTCAGAATGTATTTATGGTTATGCTTGAGTATGTGTGTGCTTATCTCTGCAGTGAGTAACAGCCTTTTTATATACGGTCTATGGTAACAGCCTATAAGTAACATCTGATTTAGCTGTGAATGTGACTACAGACTACTCAAAGGGTGGCACACCAACTGCAAACATAAACATAAAAAATTTTAAAATTTTAAAAGTTACACAAGTGGAGGCAAAATGCAGATCATGGCTAAAGCTGTCTATTTTTCTTCATAAGCTGCTCACATCGCTTTCTGTGATCAATATTGTTGCAACAGTTGTGAATAATAATAGTAGTCAAGTATCAAGCGCTATTTATCCAAATGTAATGCATGCCTGCATTCATGCACGGCGGTGTGTATATACTGTATATACATACATGAGAGCATTTATGAAAGTACTCAGTACTGGGGTATACTGTTTGGATTTGCAAGTGTGTTCAGTTTGGCCTGGGTAGCTTCTCATACGCAGGCGCTAAAGATGCATTGCTGTTGTCACCTGCTGTTGCAGACACGACCTACACTTGTGTCCCATTTACCCTGCGGGAAACTATTGCACTCTTCCTGTTGAGGGACAGGACAGCGACCGGTGTACACGGCAGGTAAAGAATAATTTTTAAGCCCGGCTGTTGCTTAATCAAACATTTCTAGACGCTGTTTTGCCTCTTGACATTCAGCTGCTGTATAAGTCTCCAACCAATCATCAAACAGCGCCTGTCCATTACTCTGATCATGCTAGCCACTTAGCATGCTAGGCAGAGAAGTATTTTGTTGTAACGTTAGCATGCAGCCATTATTTCTGATCCTGCTCTCGTGTCAGTCCGTCCTCGTTTCACCTTTAACATACATCTAATGGGCTGTTACTAACATAACCGAGGAGGCCCAGTCACTGACAGTGTTGAGCTAGCTAAGTTGGCTAGCATTTGGGCGTTTAACTTAGCCATTGAGCTAAGTAAGCATGCTAGTCCGTCATTGATAAGCTGATCTTTAACTATGTATTCATACAGTCATTAATATTGCTTCGTGTCCTTGTTTTTAATGGAACTGTTAACTGAAATTAGGCATTTATTTCTGTATCAAACCACTAATAACGACAAGGTGGGATTCAAAGGAAGCGTCGGGTTACTTTGGCTAATTGGGTTGTTGTCTTCTGCACAAATCCTTTGATTTATTATCATAATGAGGTCATCATTTTACCTAACAGGAAAGTACTTGCTTCGTGGTTAAAATATGATATTGCAAAACGCAGGTAAGGAAAAATTACCATTTAAGTTTAGCCTTTACTTTATAACCCAGGGTAAATCAAGTCATTCACTTTTGTGTAATAAGTTATAGGCCTAGGTGATAAACCGCTCTGCGAAGTTGCTGTTGCAGATTTAAAAATGGCATCAGCGCAATATTTTATTTGTTCTAGTTTTTTTTTTTTTTTTACATAGTTTTAAAAATTCCATAACAGGCTCTGGCACGTCTGTTGCAGTGTGGCAGTCTGGTATGTCTGTATACAGTCTATGGGTAACTTTATGTCATACAGACCTAAAACTATGTAAGGATTTGTGAAGTGATATTTTGGTTGAGTACTGTGATCCCTCCACAGCTATAATTAGATAACTCCTAGACCAAATGTATTTATTTTTTTATTGTGGGAGGATCTTGTTTTCAAGCATATTTGTTATTCCTTTTGTGTGTAGTAGAGCATGCAGCTAGCATCTTAATACTTAAACTACAGTAAAGGCTTTATGATACCTGGATACGCAGTGCTCTCCTCCCCCATGACTAAGCTGGCACTTATCAGTCTGTTAAGTTGTGTAATTACTCTTATCAGGGGCCAGTTGGGGCAGCCTGGTAGTAGGTTGAAAGTAAGTGGCTACTGTTAAAAAGTTCAGAGCTTATTTAGGTAAGTGAGGGTACAATGTCCCCATTTTCATTTATACATCAGGTTGTCACTGTCTCACACTCCCATGTTTCCTGTCTCCCTTTGCCATCATACTATCATATGAAGGGGGAAAATGCCATATAAATCATTTAAAATAATATATATTGATAATTCTATTAATTAAGGAGGTCTGTCTGATATTTCCTCTCTCTTTCACAGGGTATTTTACAGAAGAGTGCGGTTCTGATGTAAAGCTGGAGGAACGGGCTGTGGAGCACTGACCTCCCATGGCTGTTAGCACCATGGACTCTGAGTCGGGAGTTAAAGGAGGCCGTTCCCTGCTGCCTGCGGGGGCTTTGAATGGCAGCCTGGGCCATCAAGGAAAGCACTATGTCTGCGGCTCCATTGCAGCTTTTACCAATATTGTGGTGACCTTCCCCATTCAGAAGGTCCTGTTCCGTCAGCAGCTGCATGGTGTGTTGGTCACAGAGGCAGTTCAACAGCTCCAAAGGGATGGGCTGAGGAACCTTTACCGGGGCCTGCTGCCCCCGCTGCTCCAGAAGAGCACTACAGTGGCCATCATGTTTGGCCTGTACGAGGACTTCTCTAGAGTCTTACTAGAACAGGCCGGTGGCAGTGGCATGCCGGAGCTGGTGACCAGAAGCTTTGCTGCAGCATTGGCGGGAACCGCAGAGGCCATCCTTACGCCATTTGAGCGTGTGCAGACTCTCTTACAAGACCATCGGCACCACGGGCGCTTCAACAACACAGCCCACACCTTCCGGACACTTCTGACCGAGTATGGTGTCAGAGAGTGTTACCGTGGCCTCGTGCCCATACTCATCCGTAATGGCCCTAGCAATGTGCTCTTCTTTGGGCTCCGTGGCCCCATTAAGGAGCAGCTACCAGAAGCCACTAGCTGGGGAGGTCATCTGGTTAATGATTTTGTGTGTGGTGGTTTGTTAGGGGCAGCTCTTGGCATTATGTTCTATCCTTTAAATGTGGTAAAGTCCCGGGCTCAGTCTCAGGTTGGTGGAGCCTTCCAGCCTTGCAAGGACGTGCTGCTAACAGTGTGGCGAGAAAGGGGTGGAAGTTTGCCCAAGCTCTTCAGGGGTGCCCACCTCAACTACCACCGTTCACTCCTCTCCTGGGGGATCATTAATGCCACCTATGAGCTGCTGCTGAAGCTCATTTGAGAGAGGGAATGGAGATGAGATCCAGAGAGGAAGAGAAAGTATGTAAGGAAACACCTGCATGGAGTTTGTTGAGAAGAAAGGAAATTGTAAAGTTACGCTTTTGCACTTGCTGTCTGGGAATGTTTTTGGGACGCTGGAGTTTCCATGACTGAAAGACTGCAATGAAGTTGCACTTCTGACAGGGGCCAACAGTCAGTGTGATATAAACCACCTGCCATTGTTACCATTTACTGTTGTCAAATATTAAAAACAAGAAACATACTACATTTAGCCTATACAAAACTTGTGCCAGGGTCCAATTGAAATGCCATTGTTTGCTCTGTGTACAAAGATTTGAAGGAGTAAACTGAACTCCAGTGTTTTTTCCCCACAGTTTCAAACAAAGGTTTCTTGACTGAATCGGATCGAGTTGTTTTGCTGGAGGAGTTTTTTCATTTCATATGTGCTGTGTGCTGTGGTGTGTCTTGTTGACAATATCCGTCTGTTTGGGCAAGAGCACTTTCTCTGTGAGGCTGTATTCTGCCACTTAAATGAAATACTTTTATACTTATGACTGTTGAAATACCCCATGATTAATTGTCAAGGACTGTGTATTAAGTGTTGGCCATTTTATTTCTGTTTATGCTCCATCTCCACTTATTCAGCATTAATGAGATCAGAAGGCTAATGCTTAAGAAATGTTTGAAAGGAGTATCAGTGGTATATGTGTTCTTGGAAATCCTAGCAGACACATGCAGGCTAATTTTAACAGTTTCTGCTTTCACACATGATTCATCTTTGCCTGTTTGAGCAGCACTTTGTTCAAATGCTTTTTGTCTTGGTTTATTTTATGAAATGCTACTGGTAGGGTGTATGTATTGTTTGAGTTTGGAGTTAAGTGTCCATTCATTTAAATGTCAGTAAAACATACAGTTACACCCAGATCTTGTCTGTTTTTATAATGTATGGAAAGGAGAATAACATAGACTTACATTGCTTTGCAACAAATGATCCCAGCTTCAGAGAAAAATATTCATTTGACAATGCACCATTCTTTCATTTGTTCATTTTGGGGCTATTATTTGTTGACTGACTATCAAACTAAGTGCTCCTCAATGTTTGTTTCCTTTTTATTAACTTTAATATCTCTTGTTTTTATACATGTCTTCCTCCCTCTGATCGTTCCTTTAGATCTTCCCTCCACTCACGCTTGTGCTCCTCTCTGCCTGTAACATCTGTTGACATAATGGGCTCAGATTTCAAGCTTGAGTAGATGCAGTCACTCACCACCCAACAGCTCTTGCTGGGTACGACAGCCTGAAGAGGAAAGGCATGCTGCTTGGACACTGAGAGAGAGACTGAACGGTAATGGTGCTGAGAGAAGACAGGGGCAGAGGGTAATGTTCAGTGGCACAAAAAGCTCAAGCTGCCATGTAAATGGCTCACTTGGCCTATTTCTTCAGTTCTTTTCATTTTGACCACAGCGTACCGTTTTAAGATCTTTTCAGGATTTTCTAAGGTTTCTTCTTGGAAAGTAAGACTTTGTATCGAATTACCTTTTGAAAGTGGGACACCCTTGCTTAGATTAAATAATGCTGCTTTTTATAATTACCAAGTTCCCTGAAGCACAAGTCACAAAATCGCTATGAATAATTGCAACCAAAATGAAATGAAAATCAGTCCATTAAAAGTGTCAACAGTGAAAAAGTCTGTTATGTGGGTGTTGATGGGGGCACATTTGTCAGCTGTCAAGTTTTCTCAATTAATGAGCTTAAAAACAAAAACACCAAAAAAATGTATGTAATAGAGACACCTACACAGTAAAATACAAAACTGAATGGCGTCTGGGTCTTGTGTTTTCCCTGGCTAATACTTCACAATGACATGTCTAATCTATCTGTCCTGCCCTTGCCCAAACACCATAATCCCTTTCTTGTAATCAATCACACAAACAGCATTACCATTACAATTATGTATTCAACATGAACAGACGTAACACTGAAACATAAGTATGATGTAAACAGATGCTCAACACCTCTTCCTGTTTCTATGCATGTGATCATAGAAATGGCTTTCACTTCAGCGCTATGCTGTCAGACCATGTTTTTTTCACGCATGCAATGGTGCAGAGTGTGACTTTCTAGATTACTGTGTCAAGAAGTCAGACTGCTGATAATGATCAGATTAAGGGCAATCTGACGTGGGGACTTTGGATCAGGGAGGGTTGAGCTGCCGTAGTAACAAAGCCTCTCAGCTCTCTTACAGTTTTTTGTTTTTCACTATTTTCACCCTCACAAATGTCTCTGTGACTCATCTTTGGTGAAATCTTAATATTTTGACATTTTTAGCAGAGATGTTGCTTTAACTCAGATGGTTCTCTGTTAATAATTTAAAGACATTTCCAGTACCAAATGAGAGAAGGAGAAAGGACGCCCTTTGTGGAAGTATAGCAACTCATTGCTACAAAAGAAATCCCACCGAAATCCCCACTAACTGTATTAGTAGTGCAGTTTATGGTACAGAGAGACTATTAAGCCTGCTGAGGTATATCTTCACATCTTCATTCTCTATGCTGTTGCTAAATTCACCCATGGGTTTAATTTATGGGTTTATTTTTGCTTGGTAAATGTAATTTTTTCTGATCTGACTGGTGAGCTAAATATTTACGGGTGCAGCTTAATGAACTGAAATTAGTTAATAACTGGTACATATACAAAACCCAAACACCAAGATGTCCAACGTTCTTAAGGTCAATGTGTAATTTATTCCCAAACAATACATTTCTTGGTACATCGACTGAAAAGTGACCGCTCATGTAGAAACACAATATTCTCTTTGAAAATAAAAATACTGTTGATACAATGTAACCATACAGAAACAAAAAAAATAGGTGACACAGGCACTCTTCCCTGTTTGGGCATGCTTGATGAATAACTAGAGATGCTCCTGAGACCTACTGTATGTCTTGATGTTAGTGCTGTGATGGACACTGCTAGTAGACGTGACCTCCATGGTAACTGGAAGATCTGAAATCTCACACACGACACCTGCCTTCCTATTTTTTAAGCATGGCCACCATAACAAAATTTACCTCAGCCGTATATTTCAAAGATTAAATACAGTACCCATCTCCTAACCAGCTGTCTCTGAACACATATGCAGTCCTTATTTCGGCCAATTCCCTTATCATATTTGTATAAGCAACTGCTGACTGAGTTGGTTTAAGTACCTTTTTGTTGACGTAGGTGGCTCATGTAAATCCTCCAAATTGGATGGCTAATGAATTAATTGACATTATGTGATATGGACGAGCTGATTAGTGAACACTGTACATCAGCAAACTGATCGAGCAATATAATCCTTGTACTGACAATTCACAGACATCAGTATAGACAGGAGTCTTTATATTGACAAATGCTTATGCCATGCAGCGTTGCAAAATGTTGCAATCCATGGTGCAGTAAGTTTTCCCGAAGCGAGACAAAGGCCAACATAACAAACAAAGAAAGCATCCATTATATTCAGACAAACATAATGCAGCTATTGTTGTTTTTAATGTTAGCACAAAAAACAAGAATACAATATGTGGGTGCGGGGTGGGGGGGAGTTTATGTTTGCATAGCCATAAACTAAAGTAGAGACAGAATAGGACACAAAGATATAAATGTACATCTACAGTTCTGACCCCAGCATACAGCAGTCAGTCCAACTTTGTCAGTTAGTATGTTATCAATAAGGTGGTGTGCCCAAAAAGGAAACTGTAGTGGGGAACAATTGTGGCTCAGTGTTTTAAGACTTTGGATCTTTGCTACATCTGGACAGAGTTTAACAGTCACCCTTGTGTCGAGTCAAAAACACTTTTTTTAACTACATAAATAAGGTCCCCTGTTTTGCTCCCCAGGCCTCATCCACACATTCCCAGAAAATATATATGTAATGTCCTTTGGATGAAAACTAGATTCATGTTATACTGCATACGTTTGGGTAATGGGAGTATTTCCAAGAAGCATTCACTCAGTCAGTCAGGACCAGGGAAGGGGTAGAAAAACACTTTACACAGGGGTATGTGTCTCATAAAAAGGTGCAATCTGTAACAGTCAAAAGTGCTCTCCCTGCTTAGTAATGGTATAGTTTTGTATCCCATTTATATGTGACTGTAGTGGTGAAAAACTAAATCCTTAGAAAGGCGCGATCCTGCACTTATAAAACAAATCAGTTAATAACTGTATTTTGCAGGTGTGATAAAGTATATATTCTGTATTTTGTCAGTAAAAGGTACTGTTATTACTAAACTTGAAAAATGACAATTTACAGATTACACCTTGTGAAGTGGAGAAATCTTTAAAGCAGCAAAAGATAACATAATACTGTCTCAAAGAGAAGGAAAAATAAAAATTCCAGTGACATCCATAGTTGTTTTTTTTACCAGAGACCTGCACATCACAGACCATGGTGCAAATATTGTAAAAATAAATACATAAATACATACATGGGTAATCCATCCTTACATACATACACATATTGTATCATAAAATAAGAGAATTATAAGATAATTATAAAATTCATATGTACAAATGCATAGTCCATATGCGTCCAAGAAGAGGCCAAGCAATGAAGTTTCCTGTTGTTTAGGGATTTGATTGGTGTATGTGTGTTCCATGTGGGTATGTGTAATTTGGATTAAAGTTTGTGTGCTGTGGTGTGCATGGCACTTACTGTACAAGAACACAGGGGTTACACACCAGATCGCTCTGTGCTGTTTCCTCTTGTCTCACCTCTGAAGTCAGTGGGTTATTAGTGGGTCAAAAGTTGAGAGGTACGTGGCCAGGCGGGTCTGAGGAGTCTAGTGTGCATGTCCGAAAGAGCTGTGTGAGTGCGAATACAGAGGAGATGAGCACAGTGCAGCGCTTGGCTAGCAGCCTCACCCCATCACTCTCCCCCTGGCCCTGTCCAGACCCAGTGAGGCCCACACTCTTACCCCCAACCCCAGCACCAGTTCCTGCTGTCTCAACAGCCCCAACAAACTCCCGGTACAGACCCACTATCTCCTTTAACTTGTCCATGGGTTCTTGGCTGTCATCGTCCTCATCCCTGCGGACCAGACTCGCATTATGGCAGATGTCACAACCAGGACAGGGGTTTGTTCGCAGGCAGGCTGCTGACAACTGAACCAGGGCACTAAAGCTGTTAGATAAAGAACGTAGGGCTTCATCAGGAGCCCAGCCTACACGTGTGGCCCGCTGACACCCAGATGCCAATCGTCGAGCCTCTGCTTGAAGAAGACTCCTTTCAGCCTCTGTCATGGCAGCGGTGCTAGTCCCAGTACAATTCGGACTGGGTGCTGGGGTAGTATTCCCTTCAGTTCCATTGTGATTTAGGTCAGGCCCTACTTTTATGCCTGTGATATCTTGGTTTGAGTCTTGACATGGTGTTTTTTGGGGTTGTTCAAGGGCTCCCCTCTCTAAGACCAGCAGAAGTTGGTCTATATCTTGACGTAGGGAGGCAAAACCTCCTTTGAGCCCACCATAATTCTTGTTGGTAAGTGAACGGAGAGGACAACCAAGTGAGGTTGTGGGGGAAACCGGACGTGAAACTAGGGGACTGAGTTCAGAGGAGGCAGTGGAAAAAGTAGAGAGCGGACGGGGGTTGTCCCTAAGCAGTGACAGAATATTGGGTTTTGGAGGGTGGGGTGCGGAGGGCGTTGTAGGAGAAGAGACAGGTGCGGGTCGGGCAGGTTTGGGGCGTGTGCGGCGGGAGAACTCGTACACGGTAAGCTCCTCATCAAAGCTTATCCCATCCTCAGTGTCTCCACTGAAACAGTTGGCGTAAACAGTGCGACAGCCACAAGCTTCCCGGTGCTGCTGCGGAGGAGTACTGTCTGCGAGTGAGGAAGTTGGTGAGTCACCTCCAATTTGCATGCTGGACACACCTCCCAAGCCCACCGCTGAATGGGGCCGTGATTGCGGCTGCTCTGATGAAACACTGCCACGGTGTGCACTATTCTCTTTAAAACTCAGATTAGGGTGGGAGCCATTAGTTCCACTGGCCTTTTTCATGTGTGAGGTCACTTCCTGGGCCTCTTTGATGGTGGCTATGACAACCTCAGCTCCATCCTCTAAAATGTTCCCTTTCCCTTCTGATTTTGCGTTAATAGTCTCTTTTTCCTTGACTGGGGTCTTGTTCAAGTCTGATAAACCACTGGCTATAGACAAACCGGAGCCAAATCCAGATGTGTCTCCATTGATAGAGCTAGTGGAGGGATAGTCCAGAGTTCCCAAAATCTCCTGGGAACGAGTCATGTACCAAGGCAGAGACTGGATCTTCCCCCTCAGGGCAGAAGCTGGTAGTCTGCCTCCCAGGCTGGAAGAGCTGGTTCTCAGGTCTGATCCTGATCCAGATCTTCCAGGTTCTCTGTTTTCTAGGCCTCCAACACCTTTGGAGTTGGACGAGGTGAGGGAGGTGGTAAGGGTGAGAGGTGCGTCTGTATTTTTGGGTGACAGACTTTCATGACTCAGAGAGACCCTCCTGGGTCCTGACTGAACGCTGCCATTGCGGCTGCTCCAAGGATGGATTCCATTTGGTGGACTGATGCTATCCTTAAAGATCATTTTGCTTGGATCAGTTGGGGAGACAGGAGAGCTAGCAGGTAGTGATAAAGGGTGGAAATTGGTGGGAGATGTGGGTTTGGGGGGCACTGGAGGGGGAACAGCCAGCTTTGTACCTGAATTGGAGCGGGGGATAGAGGGTGGGTTTAGTGGCTTTTTTGTGGGTTGGGCAGTCCCATTGCTTTTCTCTTCAACTTTAGGAGTTTCCTGTTCTACAGGAATATGTGCTTTGTCATTGGAAACAACATGCACACCATTCTCATACGTCAGATCTTTATTCTGTTTCAGGCTGTACTCTTGTGGTGTTGTCACGGGTGATGTTTGCTTGCTGCACCGCACTGCTGTGATCAGTGGTGATGACAGAGGCAGTCCACCTGCCCCAGATGTGACAGACTTGAACTCCATGGTGTCTGGCTCCATTTCCAGGAGCTCAGAGGACAGACGTCCAGAGACATCCCCATTGCAGTGGGCATATGATCTCCCATGCTGGGGGGATTTGGGAGGAATGGTCTGAGGTTTGGGAGGCAGCTGGGGCTTAGGTGCCAATGGCGGTTTAATCTTAACTTCGGGTTTCTGAGATGGCCTCGGTGGACTGGGCTGTTGGTTAGTATGTTGATTTGGGGGGCCTTTGAGCATCTCCACTTCCTTCTTGATTTTAGATGATTGGGTTTTATTGGCAAGGGGGGAGGATGGCTCTTTCTCTGGGACAGCTGGAAGACCATTCAAGGTTCCACTCAACCGATTAGCATTCCGCCGGTCAGCCAGCTCAGCGTCTGTGAGAGATAAAGACAATTGAAAAGAAAAGGATAGAAAGAGAATGGCATCAATGGATTTACACAAATCTTCCCCACACCTCCTTTAATCACATTAATGTCCCATCACACAAAAAAACAAACATGCCACCAGAGACAAAGGCCCTTCACTGGGATAAATTGTCTTATTCATCTGCAAAGTCATAATAACAAGTAATAATTTGTTAATAACAAATATACTGTAAACAAACCTGATAGATCAGGAACTGGGGGAGTAAATCTCTCCTGTGCATCAAAAAACTCATCCTCAGACTCTGAGACAGCTTCTTTAACAAAAAGAGCTGGTTTGGGGTTGGGTGAAGGTGTAAGGAATAGACCCTCTTCGTCTTTGGAGAGACGCTGCTCAGCCTGTCCTGCTTTGTGCCCAGGAATTGAACTCGTCCTTAATGGGACTTTGGGAGGGATCTTTTTCTTTCTTTTAATGGGTGATCTTTCAAAGGGTGTGCTGTCAATCAGTCTCAAATCTCTTGAACTAGGGATCTTAGAAATGCGTCTGAGTTCCTCCACTCCCTGCTCTTCCTCATCATCATCATCATCATCGTCATCATCACTAGTGGCCTCAGGCGGGCTAGGGAGAAAATTAGCCTTGGAAAGCTCAGCAAAGCAAAGGCAAGAGTTGTCATTGCCACGGTAATTGAGGTTGGTGGGTCGCAGGGGCCCTTGGTGGCGTTTAGGCTCCAAGAGGTAGGGATGGTGAACGTCCAAGCTTGGTACCTCACTTGTGCATGGTCCACGGAGTGCATCCAGACGAGATGGGACTTTGGCTGCAGCAGTGCTCTCCTCCAGGGCAGCACTCAAGGAGCCACTGGATAAGCTGGAGAAGCTGCTGGTGACTCTTGGGTCAGTGTGGTACCAGGTGGTCTCCAGGTTCATTTCTTCATCCATAATACTAAATTTACGCAGACCACTTCCTGTCGCTCCTTCTTCCTCTTCACATTCATTTTCCTTACCTTCTGTTGTCACTATTATCTTCACTTCCTGTTTACCTTTGTTTTCCTCTCTCTCTTTTCTTTCTTCCTCTCTCCTCTTTTCTTCCTCTTCTCTCCTTCTTTCTTCCCAGTCCTGACTTGCTGGGTCTGGGCATTTGTAGTTCTGAGAATCCATTGGGTCATCTTCATCTGACGAGTCATCTGAGTCACTACAGCAGCGAGATACATAACCTAATAACACCAGACAAGCATCACAAAACAATTTGTTAGTATATAAAGACAACAGAATAAATTTTAAATTATAATGGTATAACATGTCTGGCTTTTTTATCCATACCCATACTGGCTGGTGACATACATCACCATGTGATGTGAAAAATGTCTATCAAAAGGCCAAAGCCAGAAAGTGATTATTTAAAGTGAAACAACTTTTGCTCACTTGATAGGGACTCATAGCACACGCCTTCTACAACGGCGAACTTCCCACACACACCTTCTTCAGCAGGAATCCGGTGCACCCTCACTTTTGGGCGCCCCAGACGGAAGACACTGACACTGGGATCCACCAGGAGTTTGCAGTAGCCTCCCAGCAGACACCCTAAGTCTTTGGCTGCCAGAGAGTCCATCAGTAAGGCAAATGGCTGGGAGGTGGAGGGCATTGTAGAAGATAAGGTAAAGTGGTAGTGATTAAAGCCAAAGGGTAAGGGAGAAAAGGCAATAGTGGGAGAAAGAGGGAGAGAGTCACCTTTGAGTACAGTAAATTAGCTTTATAGCTACCACACAACCCCTTAGGCTGTATACTGTTTGTGTTGTGGAGGAGAAATGCTTGACCTATATTTACTCTAGCATGAGCTTTGGCGCAAATGTGGTGTGCTAAGAGAATATATAATAATTTGTCGTATCTGTGTCAGTGTATAAGCGCCTACATGTTTATGAAAAAGCCCAATATCTTTGACCATGTATATGAATACACGGTCTTCCATACCTTCATGTCGTGCAGTGAGATGCGCAGTAGGCTGACTTTGTCTGACTCAGAGAGCAACTCCACTCGGCTGATGCTGCTGAACTCCACCAGTGTAGAGATCACGTTGAGCTTGTGGTTGATGATCTGACTCATCCCATACTTTGCTCCCACCAGCAGGCTGACCAACACCTCCCTGTCCTGAAGCTGTGTGAAGGTGAGGGTGAGAAGATCCATCAGAAATAAAATGAGTTGATTATGAGAGGAGGAGGTAACGATTAAGAGGAAAAGGACACATAATCATCTGAATTGGTTATATGATATATGGTTTAGCAAATGGAGGAACCAGGCTACATCAGGCTCCTAGCTCTTACCATCATTGTAGCTGTATATGATCGTCCCCCATATGAAATGAGCTCTCCCAGCTGAGTGAGGTAGGCCAACCGAGCCTGAGCAGCAGATATTACCTACAATGCCATAGTGGACACGGAAGGAAAGAGAAGAATAAGAGTGAGAGCAGGACGGGCAGACGACAGAAGGAAAGAAAACCAGGTGGAATGTCAATTTTGACCAAAACTATGTTCTCCACTGAGAAATATGCTCCACTTATTTCCCAAGAAACATTGTCCTAGCCCCAGACCTACTATTTCCTTTTTAATTAACCCCCACACCCCCATCTATCTTTCTCCCAACCTGCTGTCACTCCATATACTGCTTAAAACATCAGGGAGATTAGAAGTGACTGTGAGACTCAGCTAAAATGTACCCTAAAGCCACTACTAAACTGTCACTATCTATCTCTTTACGCCTCTCAGTTCTTCCTTCCACTCATCCATCAGTCTGTACCTACCTTCTGGCGTGGCTCTAGCAGGGACTGGATCTTTTTGAGGTGGTAACTGATGGCTTTCCTCAGGTCCTTCTCTCTCATGTTGCTCAGCAGCGTGGGAGAGATGAAGCTGTCAAGGCCAAACTCCTTCCTGTCATTACCGCACACACACAGGAATGAAAAGCACACAGATCCACAATGAGGAACTCTGTTACCTCAATGCCTTCTAAAGTTGGAAGTGAAATTGAACTACAGTAACCCCCATGTGTTTATGCACCTGAATTAGCTGTCCCAAAACTAAGTATATATTTATGCAGTATTAGAAAGTTGGAGTCAGTCTGGGACTCAGAAATAGTCAAAACCAATGTGGACTTGTAGGGCAGGTAAGAAACATACAGTATGACATAGATGATGCTAGCCTCTAGCTAGATTGTGGTTTTTGATGTATAGCATACACTGGCTCACAAATACAGCCTTAATTTAGCTAAAAGTCAAGTCTTACAGGAATGAAAAACACATGACAATGACTATTTGAATGTGAGGGTAACTGTTCTGCATAGCTAAAGTGTTCTCATCTCATCTGTTACATGCCAATGTAAAATGTAGTAAAATTGTGACGTACATGTACATTGTTGTGAATATTATATTATCTCAGAGGTAATCAGTGCCTGACGGTGAGCTTGAAATTTGCACTTTTTATTAAAACCAAAACCTTTTCATTAAAACCAAATACAGACTTTACTTGTGGAGATTTGTGACAGAGACATATCTGCTGATGTTTTTTCCCCCACCGCTGCCACTAGATGTAACTAAACAGTTATATTTTAACTTCATGCCCCTTTAGTGTAACTGTCCATCAGTTTAGTTTGAGGTGAAAAGGCCTGTATCTTCGATATCTATTTTTGACTGCAATGACCTATATAACCACATAAAACTGTGACCGGTGCATCAATGAGGTGGTCTTTTGGGAAATGGATCTGTGCTAATTTGTTTGTGCATTTACAGTTTACACGTGTGGAAGAGAGAGAAAGAGACAGGCAGAAAGAGGGGAAATTGAAAAACAGGAAATAGGACTAACACACACCCTTGTGCACATAAACAAAACATTTTCTAATCACATTAATAGATTAGGCATTTGGCATGCACACAAATTATGATTGCAGCAGTGGAACAAGCTCAAACCCCTATATCACCAAAATTACACAAAACCTGTGATGAGGAGTGCTGGAGTCATGGTCGTAGTGTCTTACCAGTGTGACAATAAAATGACACAGACAAACATATGACTCACGTAATACACTTGATAGAGGCCCTGGTCTGTCCGCAACTATCGAGTCTCTCATGCATGTGCAGGGCGGCCAAGCGGAGTGCAGTGTTACACTTCATCTCTACTGCAAAACGCTCCTGCAGCACGTCGCCCACACTCTGGAAACACACACAATCACAGGATAATGTATACAGACATCACAAATACACACTGAAATTAAAATAAACATGCCAATGTACCACTGAAAAGCATCATATTTTTATATTTACTTAATACATAATACACCAACATACTGTACGTCATGTCAGACAAAATACACAGCTCGTGAGCATCTTTAGAAGTAAACCAACACTGGGACACACAGACTGACATTTCCACAGCAGAAACAAATGCAGCAGGAGGCAAAGACTCCTCGTAGAACAATAAATCAAGATGACATAAGTGGCACTCCTTTAGTGTGCAACAAAAATATGCAAAGACAACCTTTGTGTGTGCAGGAGATGACCAAGTTCTTTGTTAACTTGCAAAATGTTTACAAGGTGATATAAGGACACAGCAATAAATCTTAATTTATGTGATTGTGACCATTTTTAACTTATATGAGAAAGATACAGGGAACAACTGCGTGCAAAATCCAAACATCTTCTCAACTTTGATTATGTCTCTATTTGTAATGGTTTTCAGAGCAGTTTTAGAACCCACTACAGTCAGTTGTCAGATCAGCCTTTATTAAATATCGGATATACAACTAGATTTGGCAAGTGGGACCAGAGTTTTACTGTATTAACATCTGTATGATCATGCAGACTTGGTTTCCACATATAAGAAAAGAGAAAGGGGTCAACTTCTGACTGAGGCTGAACAACACAAAGTCTCTAAGATGAACAAAGACAAAGACAGATAACAAGTAGCACTGTAAATGACAGAATTAGCTCCTCTGACCTGTAAAAAGAGGTATTCAAAGGAAGAGGGGTCCTCCTGCAGCAGGTCTGTGGGGTCTCTGGGGATGAAACACACCCTAAATAGACATCTGTAGTCATGGGAGTCTTTTTTTTGCACCACCTGGTGAAGACAAAAATATAGTGGTATAAAGATGTATGCAAGCTCTAAAAATAAAAGCAACACTGCATCCAATCATAGCTGGGCTGTACCCTCTTGTCAGTAGGTGTACTGCAACTGTTATGCTTTAAAGTAAACTACACCTATCATAAACAGCCACCACAGCTACTGTATGTTTATTTGTGGATGTGTATACCCATTGTTTCCCTCACCTTCTGTATGAGCTCGTCTTCGTGCAGCAACAGTAGTTTGGTGATGCTATACTGTTGCTCTAGCACCAGGGCAAAGTACTCGATGGCCCGGATGGACAGTTTATCCTTCAGAGTCAGAACAATGTCCTGGAATGATGAAAAACCAACAGCTCAGACCCCCTTAGACAAACACGTTTCATCCCAGTCTGCTGATGGCAGATGGTCAAATCTGATTCCCGTGTCAGTTTCCCTTTGGCTGAGGATACAAATTGAAATACAAACACCTACTGGTGGTGAGTTACTAACCCAGTGAACAGCTCTCAGTCAACCCATGCCAAAGTGGACTGAGAGATGACACCTAGAGTTACTCGCAAAATCCAGCTCTGCCCTTCTAACAAACAAGTGATTCTCACTGAACCATGTTTCTAAATCATTGCACATTGCACATATTCTCCTCACTTCTTAAATGTTTCATAACTTCCTCCTCTAGAAGAAATATATTTAATTTTTTATTACATTTTTGTATTATTCCACCATTAAGAACGGCTAAGAACAGCCTACCCACACTCTAACACCCTCGGGCCAATCACACCATTGTGGTGCGCTTAATTGCAAAAATACACCCACTTGTTTCTGGAAGTCTTTCACGACTTCATCCAGGTTTGGTCTCATAACGCTTTTAAGAAACTGAGGGGGCCAATGAAAAGATCTTCTGAGGACAATAATGTAGGCAGCCGATCAGATATGGTAAAATTTAGCTATTGACATTAAATAAAAGGGAAGCAAGAAAATGTATCTATCCATCTACACTCTTTTAATTTTAATTTTGGGTTTTATTGTTGCTAATTGCTGTTGTTACAATAAGATAGGTATATTCAGCATATTCAGGTTTGGTCATATAAATAAACATATAACAAGTTTATCCCTCTTTGCTTTCATAGAATGCATAGGTACTGACAAACATGTCAGCCGCCTAAGAATGATGCTGCCATCTCTTTGGCTAACCATCTAATTAAC